>LQRL01140742.1:91446-103782 GCA_001703475.1 Hydroides elegans
AACATCCGAAGTTATATTTGGCTTTTCCCCTAACAAACCTGTCTTCCATATTTTTCGTATGTGAAACTCAAAAAGCGACCTAAACGCCCGTTGCTTTTGGTTTCCCATAAAGAATACATTGGAAGAAAGGTTTGTCAGGAAAAAAAACAAGAAAAGGCTTTCGATGTGACAAGGCCCTTATAGTTGTCTATCCCGACGGATACCAAAGTGCTTTAAGGTACGTTTATGATTTTTCGCAGCGGTGTTTTTGTGTTTATGATTTTCCGCTGCGGTTTTTGTGTTTATGATTTTTCGCCGCGATTTTGATATTCATGATCCCTTAGTCTTGCGAAAACGCAAGCTGGTAACAATTTACACTGACTTTTATATTATCATATCGTTGAAGTGAATAGGTAATGTTATTTTGTAAGCAACAGCAAAAGCTAATGGGAATAACTACACAATGAAACCATATGAGAGAATAGTTATGGATTGAATCGCTCCACTGACCTTGGAATATAGTGCTTTCCCTAATACATACAAGTATAACATATGCATACAATTATACATGCATGTACTTTTTTAAGAGTTTGTAACAGATATTTAAATTTTACAATATCACAATATTCTTTGCAAAATAACACGAACAAAAACGATCAGGGCAGCATTGATTATCTAAGACTCGGTATATCATACATCAAAAGGGCTCCTATAAATAATTTTGAAAGAAATATTAGATCACATATTTAATTTTTACTTTTAAATCTTCATGATTGACATGTTTGGATTATCGAAATGCAATCAAAGATTCGTTTTATCAATATAGTTTATATGTGTTTGCAAGTGAATATATCAATGGGTATTCCGTTTCGGGCACCACTTTCCAAACATTGAAAAAAAAATCCCAAACAATAAAAAACGCAGAGAATCGCCGCGGCAAAAAATCATGAACACAACGAGCGGAAACGCAAAAGATCAAATTTTGTAATAAAATTCGTTTTTAAAGCACTTAATTTTATCTAAAATATGATTAAATAAAAGTACATATACTTTGATATATATACTTCAACTTAAACCCAAACTCAAAAAAAATAATCTTTGGAAATCACCTAATTTTTACCAGAAAAGAATTGTCTCGAGTGTCGCGTTTTCGCCTGGGTTTTTTTCTGACGCGGCAGAGTGAATTTGAGAAAAACGTATAAAAATGTCATTTTTCTGTAAAAACTTGTGGATTTTTTTAGTTTAAAACATGCATTAGAACACCAGGCACCCATAGAACCACTCAAAACTAGTTTGCTAATAAACGTATAAATCATATGAGCATTTTAGTATTCCAAACTGGTTTTCCGCGCGAAAAATCATAAACGTACCTTTACTGTTGCTTTTCTGCAAATCAGAGCTCCATTCATAGAGCAGGAGCTTATGATTGATTTCTCCAGTTATTATTCTTTGCTCGTTATGGCTATCATTTGGGATTTGATTGTCAAATGTGATTTGTAATCTAACGATTCATTCTATTTTTTTCTGAATCCCACAAGAAGCATTCGCACCCGCTATGCCGTGAAGATAAGTCGATTTTGGTAGAGTATTTATAGAAACCTGTCTTTCGCTCCGATAGGCGCCTGATGATTATAAAGATAACGCTTCATTATTTAAATAAATGCACAGAAGCACAGAAATGTTTTAAATAAAGTAAATACAGCGGAAATAGTTTAATATATTTTATACCTAAAACATCCGCTCCATCAACATGTTTCAGGGCAACCGTAAGGCTAAAACGCTAAGTAGAAACTATATAATAAATTTATGGCTATTACAAAATGATTGCTCAGAGACCAATTCCAGGAGCCTCAACTGGTTATGAATGATCAAATTATATGACAAAACAGGATCAGGCGATAATCTGATAGACTGTTCCCGAATATACATGTACCAGTTAGGGAGGGCCGACAGCATCATGATAATGTCTATTTGATGGGTACAGTACTACCGGATCATTACAATAAAAACTGTATCAATTAAGGATGTTTGATTTTTATTAGTTTTGTTTTTCAATAAGGCGGAGCTCAATTTACAAAAAAACTTACAAAAATGCATTGTTTCGAAATGAAACATTAAATAAAAGGTAACAGTTTGAAATGATAACATATTAGGAAACAGCTTACAAAGTGCTCTTTGCTCAATTATTTTATTCAATAAGTACGGCAGACACAACCTTTTTACTCTATTCTCGCTGGAGTTTTACAACGTTTTAGATATAATGTGGTTACTACGGCAAAACGACTGGATTATTACATCTCAAAATAGACGATGTCTAGAAATAGATATTTTGCCGATAGTGTAGGCGTCTGTTCGCTACCCTTTGGGAGGGCAAATGTGTCGTTTCCCATAAACCAGTCAGACTAATTAATGATATATAAGGTACTAATATTTTGATGGAACATGATGTTAAGATAATCGAGATGTGTTTATTACATAAGCATCTTCGTATATGTGCTTTTTATCAAAATACGATTTGCAGTTTAGCAGAATAAACTATCAAATTGATAAAAAGACAAATAAGAAAGTAGAAAAAGAAATGTGGAAGTAAAATAAACGAATCATCTCATAAAAGGAGAATAATCTAGTTATTTAATTGTTGTATTTTTAAATTCCAGCTAGAATGAGAAAAAATGTTATATTATCACTCTTACTTAATAAGGAATCAATCATAATAAGCAAGGAAAACAATTCAATTTTTCGTAAGAACAATTATGAAAAAACACAAATGCTACGTACACTTCAACCTTCTAAATTAACTTGCAAAAATGCTCTCGATGGAAGTTTTGACTCCAGGGTTGACATCAAACTTGATTAAATCAGTTTGATGAGAAAATCCTCCTGATTTCGTCTCACATTGTTACGTATCCATTCCTTGACTTGATTTTAAACCCCACCTGATAGAGCCTTCCTAGTTGAACAAAAATATTAATCGTGTCAGGAGAATCCAAAATACTGTGGGAAATTAGTTGTTGCTAGGTAGTTTAAACTGTAGCAAGTTTGTGAAATATTATTTATATAGACTGCATAAAAATAATAAAAGAAGAAGAAAATAATTTATTCATATTTAATTCATATATATAATTCAATATTATTAAATTATTTCTAACCTTGCGTCGAATTTGCCTTGCAAGATTCTACTGGGCCAAGCCTCTTTCACTCGGGGAAATAAGCGCTTATTTGTTAGGCACTACAACACCTTGTTATTGCTCTTCGGGTTGATTTCAATTTGTTCACCCTCTATAGGTCTACTGGGAGAGAGAAATAGATGCAAACTCAATTTATTTGCTCTTCTATAGAATGGCTATTAAACGACGTCAAGTTGGTTCCTCTGCCTATCCTGTTAGTTTAGAGTAATTGTGGTCACCTACATTTATGCTCCAATATTTGTCTTGTGTCTTAGAGAAGCAGTACATGAAAGTGTTTATTTTTTTGTCAAGCTGACATTCGAAAATGAGCGAATAAAACCCTTTTTTATGAGAAGGAGGTTGCATGAAAACAATGTTGACTACTCATTTATGACGGTAACAAACCTGGCAACGCTTTACGCCAATTTTTGTAGGGCGAACGATTCGGACACTGTCTTGATAACGGTCCATAGAGTCTAGCCAATTATTATAAAGAAATAATCAAATTTTAAATTATGTATTTTTAATTGCATTAACCATGTATTCATGTGTACATTTAAATATAAATATGAATGTGTTTAAATATATCGTATGTTTAAAGGTAACTATACAATATTAATATCGAGAAAGTTACAAATTCAATACAGCACTGCTCAAAGGGTCATTTGAAGCTGGTATCATGTCCCATGAACCTTTTGAAATTGATCGGAGACGTCCATATTGCCCAAACTCGCTTCGCCATGTCTCCAACTTCTCGCCCAAACAAGTTTCCAAAGACACTACATGTACATAAACAATGTCGTATTTGGCCACAATACTCCATCCTGATGTCAAAACACCTTTTATGCATGAAATCCCCCCTTTCTCTCCCAGCTCTGAAGCAATCATGAGATGTATTCACGGAGCGAGCCACTTCCTTTGGGCGTCTTGTTAGCGCAGGATTTGCTTGATTTAGAGGTTTTTACGCCACTGTCCTTAAGGCGAATTTATGTTTTGTATTTTTGCTTCCGGGTGAGGGACTGTTGGATATCGCCCCGGGGCAGAAAAGCAAAACATGTTTAATTCAATTTCTGTGTAATCAACATTAATTTTGTGTGGAGTGATTGAACACGTGCCGTAATGAACTTGACGCGTTGAAATATGAATTCAAATATAAATTAAGAAGCAATCAAGTAAAATTTGTGTTGATGGACATATGTTAGAATGTACATGTTTAAATATGCCAGTAATATTGTATGGCCCCTGGTTGCTATCCTAATCGGTTTCGCAATTACTAAATATATGAATGAATTAGTTCAATGTTAATTAGAAAATGAAATATATAAGTATTATCAGGACGACTGTATTATACAACAATACATCAACAATTGATCTTTATGTTTTGTATGAAAACGTCTTCCATATTTTCCAAATATCCATAATATTAACCATAACAATATGTCGCATGCTGTTTTCTCACTTGTAGCATCATTAGTTTCATTTACACAACCCGCCCGGAAAAACAACACATCATCGTCCAACTTAACAGTCATTTAGTTGCTTATTCGTGCGGACATTCATCTTGTTAAAAGACATTTTCTTAAACAATGACTTCAAACGGTGGGCCACGGTCTTCGCGCGCTGGCATTTCGATTGACCTTTTCGAAAGACATGAATAGTCTTAATGATGCTTCCACTCTATGGTTCTTCTACTATTCGGTCTCTTGTCTCTTGTTGTCGCGAGGGAAGTGGTCGCCACAAAATGTTAAAAGCGACCAACCGCCACTCTCTGGTATCCTGTTACAACAACAGTTGTAGTAGGGAAAGTTGGTTGTATCAATGTTGCAAGAAGGCGCGAAAAGTCGAAGACTCCATTCCATTGAACTCTAAGTGAAACTTTTCACGTCGAAATTTTCGTTGTGGACGTCGAAACAACGATTCAATGACGTTTATACGCACAAGATCCACTTTTCAAAAAAGCAATAATTATTGCGTTAAACAACGTTTGTTTTCAAGCAAACAGTCTAATCGTTTCGTCTTCTTGTATTAAATAAACGTTGCAACAGCAATCACATTTTGAGATGGTACCTTGGAACCATACAATGTCATACGCCATGTTTCTCTTCAAATAAACAGATAACTCATGATGAATTTCACGTAATAAAATGATGTTATGCTGATCATGAATTTTAACATACGAAAAAACAAATCAATTTTTAAAAGATGTAGAATTAGTTCATTTGGATTATATTATAAAACATTACCCGGAACGGTATTAAATCACATTGACCTCCTTATATGATAAAAGTAGCTAAAATTAAAACAAAAGACTTAGAATTGATGGAGAGGAAATCAAATTAACTTCATCTAGTTCAGATAAACCAATGACTCTGTGGACAATATCACAATGTCGGTATAAATGACGTCAATGAGTTTCGGTTCATTTTACTTTTATTGATTCAATCGGCAAGGTAATCTGTAGTAACGTCCGATTTATATAGTACGCCGGAAATTGATAAAACCATGGGACTCAATATAGTATGGGCAGCATGCCATTCACTTATTATGTTAAAGCAAATTTACTTTCTGACAACTCTCGATTAACAATTACTAGGTTTCTACGACGTTGTGTCGATGTTCCAAAGAATGTGTGAAATATATTGCGAACATGCAAAGAAGGTGACGTCGCCAATTCCAAAATTAAATGAAATGTACAATTATTTGTATACGAATAGAAGTCCAGAAATTCCTTTCGTGAAAATGCAACATAAATTCTCAATTTCGCCTAGGATCCATGTGATTATCTTCCCAATTCGTATTTTAATTCATTGGTATGTCTACCAGTTGTGTTGAGCTTTATTGGAAGGTTCCATACGCAACATAAAGAAAGACGTAAATGGAAAAAAAATACAAAACAGGAAATATAACTTATCAATTTCGAAAAAAAAACAGGCGGGTCAATAGCTTGGCGGTGTGACGAATGCTTTGGTTAAATCGAGCACTTTACATTCGAGCCGGTGCGTTATTATGGTGCGTTCAGCGGGGCCTTGGCGTCATGCGTCTGCGGAATTGAATTGGTATAAAATATAGTAAACCCAGCGGAAATCGAATTTGACGCAGGCCTAAAATCTTGCGAAAAGTGTTCAGCGGGGGCTTCGCGTCAGCGGAATTTAGAATTAAATGGTATTAAACAGAGTAATAAACAAAGACTTAAACGGATTAAGTCCGCGTCAGCGTCTGCGGTTTTGCGTCAGCGGAATATCATTTGAAGTTTGCACACTTTTTGAAATCTTAGTTAATCCAATTAAGACCGTTTCTCGCTCAAATGTTTCGTTTTTCAATGTTTTTTTTTGTATGAGATACCATATATCAACAGTAACTTCAATGGTAGAACTTAAACATACTTTTCCTTATTCATAACTCTGTGATATGTGAGTTACCATGGGGAATATCCAATGGTTAATAAGATATTTTGATTCATAGAATAAGGGTTTGAAATAAGATTTTTAACCCCATAGTAGGACTAAACATAGATCTATTTATATCTATATGGATTCCCAAAAATGTAATTAGCTATTTTGCGTAGAAATTCTAGTAGACCAGGGGTTTGAAATTCAATTTTCAAACTACCATTTCAATTTATTTGTGCTTGCAGTGATGATCACACATGTCATTGTAAAGAATTCATTTCGACACATAAGAAAAAGCTCCTGTCTACATCGGAAGCTTTTTAGTATTTTTTTCATAACCAAATCCTATCTTCAGATGTATTCCTTACGGAAAACTCAAAATGTCACGTAGAGTTTCGTTTGAAAACAAGTTGCGTTTTTAGTTTTTCATTAGAAATACATTGAAAGGCAGGGTTTGTAATGAAAACAAAAACTGAAAGTGTTCAATATGGCCAGGCCCTAATGAAATTATGGTAAAATAATAGATTACATAGGCCTTAGTTTTTCAATGTGATCTTGTTTTGTTTATTGACACTGTCTTTTAAACACTTCCTCAGTTTAAAATCATATTCATGAGTACTTCACATGTTTGTTAATTATCTATTGACAACATGACAACACATTGGTCCATAGAATTTATATTCAAAATGATCGGAATAATATAAGAATACATTGATGTTTACATTATGACATATAGAATCTTTACTATAATCAATAAAACAATATAAATTTATAGAATTGAACGGCTTATGGATACAATAATTTTTTTAAAAAATCGATATAAATCAAAATGCAAGGAATAAAATGTATATATAATTAACTTTTTCTTATGGAACAAATACTAAAGTGATAAAGGGCTTGACCATGGGAATTTTATATAAAAGTCTTTGTTATAATGACCATGATACAACAAATCGTAAATATATTCCGCTGGCCGGTGAACAGTCATTCCGCTTGCCTCAAAGAATTCCGCTGACGCCAAAATCCCGCTGAACGCACCATTAGATTTATTTTACGGTGATACATGTCCATTTTGGCCCTAATACAGCACTAATACATGCACTTGGAATTCAACACCCCCTCAATTACGTAGCGATTTTGACGAAAGGGAAATTGAACCATAAAACACTCTTTGAAAGAAAATGTTCGCAAATCATGCAACTTTATAGCTGTCGTATAACGTCGCCTCGTTCCATAAAATGGGGGACATGAGAGAATGATGTAATTCAGTCTATTTTAGTGTATCTCAATAGCTTGATTGGTCTATTCTCGTGACATGTAAAATATATGTCGCCACTGAATATTTCCGCCCAAGAAAGGTGGATCTGACACATCTTTCTTGCATGAGAATACCACATTGTGTCAGTTGGTTGCATGTAGAATAAGATGCATTTTTTATATGAACATTTATGTAGTCACGAAAAATTACCTTAATTAGTTTATAATGTTAGCAGCGAACGATCAATCCCTTTTATGAAAACATCATGATAATGATGTCTAAGCACTCAAGAGCACCATATACTATTTACAATGTCATCTTGACATTTATTATATAGTAAATACCATAGACACCATAATAATAATTCAAAATATAAGTTTCAATAGCTTCCTGCGCATTTCGTCGTCATATTTACTCTCTACAACTCATTTACAACATTCACCATGCACCTGCAGTTTATTCGGATGGAGTTAATATAAATCTCATGATTATGTCGTAAGTCCTCTTTTTATGAGAAAGCACATCTCGACAATAATTGAATACACAACATCTTTCTTTTCAATGGTTTCTTCATGTAGTGGCAGTTCAACACAATTATATGTCAACAAAACACCAGATGATATAAAAAATGAATGAAAAAATGCTAGCTAATGTTGCTCAGTGTCATTTATCTTAAGGGTCTTCTCTGAAACGTGAAAGTCATCCCCGTAGCGCCGGTTACTATAAGACCTTCTTCTCTTTCGTCCATGTATTTGCACCAGTCAAAGCAGGGAAATATGCGATGACGACGCAGAGTGATGGATGGTATTGTTGGTTTTAAAGATATGGACAGTTGAGTTGCCATTCGTTAGTCTGTGTGTCTACCGAGTGCCCGTGAAACACGGTGATACATCGCGAAATATCGACGGCTAGAATAAGAGAGATGACCTTCAGGTTAAAAATTTGCTATCGAATGCCTGTTCATATTTTTTCAAACATTTAAACAAGTGCACAATTTAGTGATATCTTCTATTTACCACAGATATATAAGCGGTGGAAATTGCATCCTATACATACATAGCTTAAAAGCTGATAGAAGAAATTCATAGAACAGTTCAAATTACTGGCTCCAAATGTTTTCTCCAGTATAAACAAAAACAATACAACAAGCTCACAAAAGCTAAACTAATCTTCAATATCTAAATAAAATTGAATTGTGTCATATGAAATTAAATAAATATAACCCAATATCGAACAGTATTTTATATAAATTAATGACATACTTTGTTATAATCATAAAATATTAAAGATACGTTAGATCCACTCATTCAATTGACCGAGTCCTCACCAATAGAATTTTTCAATCACCGGTATAACACAAAAAAAAATCCCTTGGTGTTGTTCAATGAGATTATTTTCATATTGGGCTTGGGCTTGGGCATTTCCGGTTTGCCAAGCGGAAGGAGCGGAAATGGAACGCGATGTGTTGTCTGCGTGACTAGAGAGCGGTCTATTATTTTCAAAATGGCGCGTCAACTAGATTTAATATCGTTTCTCGGACTCTTGCGCTATGATCAACCGATGAGGGAATAGAGTAGGGTGTCCTTGAATTAAGCCGACTTGGGACTCGACAAACTACGATTAATCAAGCATATGTTTCTGACCTAAAGAACTGATGCAATTTAGTATCGGACTGATTTACAAAGAGAATATGATGACGTTCGTCCTTTGGAAATGGAAGTTTTAAAGAGTAGCAAATAGATGGGAAACGTATATTATGCCCTATTTCATATTACTTGAAAAGATTTGGAGACCCTACATATATAGATAATAGATCTAAAACGCCATAGTTTACAGTATATCATCTGCAACCTTATTCATAGATTTTATCTTTAGATATTACTGCGGCAATGTTTTTTCCAGATGTTAAGTGTTTTTGCAAACATTGTAAATTGTAAACCGAGAATAAGATCCATCCCATGCACAGTCTGAATTCACAGTCTCCATCTGATGTTGATAACACATTGTCAAATACCTTCTTAATTATCCTTCACACTATATTCTTCTCCATCATTCTCGAATCGATCGCCACTGTTCGAATAAGACATCGGTATTGAATTTTATGCATGAAGAAAAATGATGAAAGGTCGCTAACAACTTCAATCACTGTAAATTGAGGAAAAAAGAAATCCATATCATTTGATTTGCATCAAGTCATAGTTTGTAATTTGTTACAAACGACGCTTTGCGCAAGAGTATTTACGTCTTGTTTAAGCTGTTCTTAAACTGTGCGTTTTAACCTACAAGATGCACAAACGTCAAGCTACATAAATAAAACATGATTGACCAGTTGTGAACAAATTCCGATCAGTACGTTCAAACCTGTTATTTTTTTCCGTTTGCAATAATTCTATAACTGAGAGTGAATCAGCTGATCGAAACAGAAAAGGAAATTCTTTTTGCTATGAGATCAATAATAATATGAGTTATAATTTTCGTTTTATATCATAATAACGCTTATATTTTTTATTTTGTTGCAGGTCACTTTGAGATGACATTGTGCTGAGAGTGTCAGGCTGAAGATGGAACGTTTTAACTAAAAGGTAAATTTTATAACCACTTGCTAAAGCTGAGTAGGGCATTAATATCTTAGGCTGACATAGCCATGGTCTAAACTTTTCACTCACTTTCCGTTCACTTAAAATGATTATTTCGCTCAAATATTCACGAGACGACAAATAACATGAAAGCCTCAGGTGTTGTTTGGTGCTCCGTTCTGAAGCGCCTACGTTGTCCAGCTTCCAATGCCCCATCCCACCTCCTTCTTAACCAACCCAAACCTTCCCACTTGTCCGTTTCTTTGCTCTCATTTAGTACATTCGTTTAAAAAAATAGACGAGAAGGTGTATAGAATACAAGTTTCCTTAATATTAATGTGTTTTTGGTTTTTAAAGGAGCTTTTCAGAAAAAGCAAACTTACTCATGCAAGCGCCTAGAACATATTCGATCAAAAACACGTGAACGTTTGTATCATATTTCTCCACATCCACGCAAACTATAAAACTACTTACCGAATGATGCCAGTTTTACTGAACACATTTTGAGCTTCGTTTTGTGAAATTTCATCCAGACTTCAATAAAACCTATAGTTAGAACGTCTTCAAATGTAATTTTCAAAAACAAATCGCATAGGCTGTTATTAAAGTTTAGATAAGGAAGGTGGTGAATGAATTGGTAAAGTATTTAGACATGAACCGAATTGATGAAATGTTATTTCATATAGTGCACATATTATGTATTAAATCAATTAAGCTGGTGTGGATCGAGATACAATAATCAAGGGGTGCCAATTTTATGAAATATACGAACCGAAAGGGGCCCATGTGTTTTGGTATAGCAGTGAATGGGGGTATCAGCCAACGGCGCCCCCTCGAAATCCTCTATATATATATATAATAAACAAAGTTGTTGATGATTATATATTTTATATGAATTCTATTTGTCGCAACCGAAACGTTTTTCGCTTTATATTGCTTTATGACTTAATCAGTCGTAACATACGAGTTGTAGCACTTTACCGAATGCATTTAATATTTCCTTATTAATACATATAAATCCTAGTTTTTATGATAAGTTAAAACGAAGTACACCATACATCATTTCAAAATGAGCTTGAGCGAAACATAGTGTTATTGAACTGTTGGGAGCGATCACCGATTCATTTGATGCTAGGCCACCGCATTTGGATGGCATTGTTTAAGACGGATGAGTTACGGAGTATGAGAGGAAATAAATAAAATACAGATCAATTTACGACCAAAAAGTACAAATGTGTTAGTTGCCATCATAGGCTTCGTGTTGGGCTGAGAACTGGTTTTAGTACAACTATTATGTCCCTTATAAGCTATAATAACTTGCTAATTATGGATATAACCATTATCTATCAAATGTTGTTTTTTTTAACTTTGCATAGTGCCATTAAGTCTCAATTGACAATTTATAATAATTAAGTGGTAGGTCCATAAGTCAGAAAACCTTTACTATAAAACCATAATTACTTGCATAAATTGTATAATAATCGCTGAATTCAAATTCATGAACACCTTTGCTATTCATCCGCATTTTTATTATGTTTAAAGTAAGCACGTAAAGAAAAGATCAGAAATCAAAAATAGAAATCAAACTGATTTATTGCGTGCTTAACTCAATGCTATTTTATTCAAACTCGATATTACCCGAAGCGGCTTATGGATTTTTTGTTATATTTGTGTGTACCAAGGCGGATGTTTTGGTCCCAATTTGAAATTTCGAACAATTAAGTTGCTTATCAAGTCCATTAATAACTTTAATCGTAATGTAACTATTTAAGGAAAATTCATATTCAACCGCGGATGACGGGCGACATTTTGCAATACGATAGGTGATGCGAGCGGCATTGGTCAATATACAAAGTTTGGCCCCAGCAACAGTACTGTGCAAGTGCTGAAGTGGCACAATCCACACGAGCTGGCTTTGTTTGTTTGTTTGTTTTTTTTTTTTTTTTTTTTTTTTTTTTTTTTTTTTT
>LQRL01140750.1:0-28989 GCA_001703475.1 Hydroides elegans
CCCCCCCCCCCCCCCCATCTTCAAAACATCACCACCCTCTCGAAAACCTCCCACCCCCTCCATCTTCAAAACCGACGCTCTTCAACCTTTGATCGCATATATTCATTAGTCTCACCAACGGAAAGAGGAACGACGACGTAGGGGACAACAAAGGAAATTAATGTTGATCTTGATGTGAAAAAGGAGTCTACGCTAACAACGGAGGTTGGCGATGGAACGGGTCGCAAGGAGACAAGTTGACTTTGGAAGGTCATACCGAATATTTTTCTAAAGAGGCGCTGAAGCATGTTTTCATCGCCTTACGACGTTTAAAGGTCCGCCTTTACTGGGCATTTAAAGGAGCATGATAATTTTCGCTTAATTGCTTTTATTTTCATGCATTGATTGAGCACTACTAAGATTTCGAAGCATGCGATCACAATTAATTTTTAAAAGGTAAAATTTTGGTTTTCCTGATAGAAAACATTGGGTTTAGCCTATGTTTGATGGTTTTCATCGATCCTGTTTTATCTACTTTATTTTTTTTGCTTGAATCTATACTGAACGGTCAGTTTAATGTTAAATATAAAATATACAATGCCAATTAAAATATCCTGCAATGCTCAATTTTTCAATGTAGCACTGGTCTGTCATGGATCATTGTCACAGATACAAGCGGACCCCAATGCACTTGCATAAATGAGCATCGACAATCTAGTTTTCAAACGACCGAGCATTTGGTTTGCCCTTCGAATAAAATATTGTTCTTATTAAGTGATCATTACTATTAGATATGAATAGAAAATGTATCTTGTGAAGCTGGTAAATATAACATCAAAGAACAATGTACCGAGAGCAAAAAATAATCCGGCGTTTTCTATTAAGATGCATTTCACGAATGATTACCCATGAATAGGATTATTTGATGCAAATATAATTTAATGCATTTTGTTGAAGCCATTTGTACAAATCAATAGCAACGATGTGTTTCACGCATGTCCATAAGAGTAAAATATAAATTATGATTCAACCCCTAATATTTTCTCCGTTCTGCTGAAAAAAGTATGGAAATGGTTGTAAATTAGACGTTGACATATAAAAAATAACAACTTCAAGATGCTCACATGTAAGGCCAACTATTTTATGAATTCAAATATCTAGAATTATATCTAGATACAATCCGTAAGTTTTCACCCCATAGCTAATCAGTAGAAGTTACCTGAATGGACTTGTACCACTCCAGGTGCTCTTTTGACGAATTTCAGACATGTGAAATATTCTTCCCTGCAAAAATACAAAATCAATTTATAGATATATTTACATAAGTAATTTGGGAGTTTGGACACTTCGGCCCCTACAACTTCGGCCCCTACAACTTCGGCCCCTAATGCCCCAAAAAAAGACACTTCGGCCCCTTCACTTCGGCCCCTACAACTTCGGCCCCTTCAAAATGTTAATTATTTCTCATATTTTAGGTTATGGGCGTTTAAATTATTAAATTAAAATGAAATTAATCATAATATAATTCAGGTTGATGGTTGAATGTAAAGAAACTATGATAAATATGATTTTTTTTTCAGGACAGAAGGGGTACAACTTCGGGCCCTACAACTTCGGCCCCTAAATACATTTATTATTGCAATATATTGCTTCAATGAGATTTATATCAAACATGTTAAAATTTTCACATTTGTGCATAAAATTAGATATTATTACGGGATACATTATATAATTTTGATATAGTAATTTTGGATAACATATCAACAAAATATGCATTTTCATAACTTAAGCAAAATGTAATTTGATGACACGAAAATAACAGTCGATAGCATAATAGATAATATAAAAATTAATAAAAACAAATACAACGCTTCCATACCTATTTCGTCTTAAGCCTTATCCCTCATCACTTACATGTACATGTAGTCTATAGTGTAATCTTTCATCTTTAGAACAATGCTAAATTTGCTTAATTGAGACATATTGTTGGTGCCTTGATGATAATCCCAAACAGCTAGTCACTACCTCTATAATCATGCTCAATTCATTTTTTAATTAATGTGTTTCTTTGACAATATGTTATTCGAGGTGATTTTAAATTATTTTACTCGCCTTTCGTTAAACTGTGTATGCCGTGAACAGGGTTGGAAACATAATGATATTGTAACACTAACTGTATTTGAAATTTGTAATTATAAAAAAATATTTTTCGTTTTAAAAATTGAACCAAATCAAAATTATTATATAACTTATTGCTTATTATGCTGAAGCACCATGTCGTAAAAAAAAACAAGAGTAGTTGCTGGACGGTTTCGAACGTTTTATACCATTTTTGTGTGAAGTATATGATTTATATTTGTATTAAACCAAATATCTTTTATTTTGGCTTTTCCTATTTAAGTAAGGGGCCGAAGTTGTAGGGGCCGAAGTTGTAGGGGCCGAAGCTGTAGGGGCCGAAATTGATAGACCGAAGTATCTTGAATCAAAACACAAACATATAATATATATTTTTTAAAGATCAAGCATTAAGATAAACAAAATACATAAATACTTAAAAAAAAACATAATAAAATAAAACCGCTTTATATTAAAGTTTTCACGATTTTAAAAAGGGGCCGAAGTTGTAGAGGCCGAAGTTGTAGGGACCGAAGTGTCCGAAAGGGGCCGAAGTTGTAGGGGCCGAAGTTGTAGGGGCCGAAGTGTCCATAAACCAGTAATTTGCCACCATGCACGATACTTTTAAAAGCTCATTCTTGAACTTGGAGCACAAACCCCAAAAGGTTCTTATTTTTTTATTTTCTATATAGACTAAACCGTCTTTTTAGGAACGACTCGCGTTATAATTTTTTTCACATTTCCATATTAATAATAAACATCATGGATCCCAGGTTAGATGGATAACTGTTCTTAGGCCATCCACTGCTGACGGGAAACAGCTAAATCATGTCACGTGATGAAAAATAATGTGATAATTTCGACAAACATCTGATCGTGCTTTCTATAATTTCTCTAACGGATATGATTCTGCACGCCCAATATACAGATAGATTTGTCCAAAAAATATACACAAACACAGTTCCAGATGATTGCTTCACGATCGACACGACCAGTACACATACTATCTGACCATGAGCTCAGAACCGAGATTCAATTTGTGTGCCGTGCTCAACGATGGAATTTTGCCGATGTAATACATTCAATTAGTTGAGTTAATCTCTTTGGAGGAAAATTGAATTTATCCGCCGACACATAATGCTTCTGTCAACCAAGGATGACTTGGGCGGTATATTATTTTTACGCCTTTTGTGGCTTTACAGGTCTAAAAAGAGCAGCACTCTATTGCGTGAATCGTGATTTGATATGAATCAGTTATGCCAAAAGACAAAGGGTTCAATGGTGCAGGCACGGAATATTTGCATAATTGTTAAAATACAGTATAAATATACAGACCTGGATTAAAGGACACGAGAGGCGCTCCCAACTACTATATGCAATTTTGAAATGTCAATTTATATGGCACCATCGGCCGCGGTTACACCGAAGCCAAAAAAAAAAACAGAATTTTCACGCGACCTGTTTTTGGTCTCATGTCTTATGGCGAGATCAACCCGAAAAACACTCAGTGTTACCGCCATCATTCTTTAAAAGCTGTCTCGTTTGCTCCAGTAAAACCGCGGCCTTACTCAACAGTTATCATTAAAATTGCACCGATTAAAGAAAGACGAACGGATTGGTTTATATAGGATATCATCGATTGCCCTTGCTTTCCTTTAGGGCCGAGACAGACAGAATCAAACTAGCCACATAAAAACTGCACTTCCCTTCAAATGAGCAACACACACTAAATGCAAATTGATAGTTATAGCGTCATCTCGGAATTCATAAATTATGTATTATGCTGGTCATGCACGATAATAAAATGTGAACCTTTGACTCAGCATTTGTCATGATGAAACAATTAAGAAAATGTACCAAGCGAAATACGCTTAACCACCAACTATATACCAATGCATGTTTTTTGATATTTTAGGGAATCAGAGGGCGGACCTCGATAACGAATTTTCCGGCACGCCCGTCCCTTTTTATAAATTCTACCTTCAAATATATTACCCCTTCCCGTTCAGCTCTATATATCCTTTTTTGGCGCCCCAGGTTCAACATTGTCTGGATCCACCAATAAAGACCGATTGATGTAAGACCGATAATAAGCGTTCATTGTTATCTTGCCATAAGACATAAGACCGAATATATTCGCCGTGGTTGTATCCGATATATATTGGAATGCGAGAGGAATAAGCTGGTTTATCATTGCGAATGTTTCGATAAGGGGTTTCAATCTACTTAATATCGGGAAGACTATCCTTACCAATTCCGTATAGTAAAATGTAAATAAATTTCAATATCATTTTGCTCAATTACATTTTGAAATCATACAACAGCATACAGACCCTTTATGATTCGTTAGATGCACTCTGAACTTGCTGTCCTTTTCTTCCTGAATACAAATCACCGAATACGTAATAGTCTGATGGTAGCACGGCTTAGTTTTCTTCCCGTATCCATTATCACAAAACGCGTGACTCCGCTGTGTGAACACAATCTCCTTTTCACGGACAACAATTTCCTTTTGATTGTTCCAGTTGTTTGTATTGCCCAAGTATTGAGTGCCGCTTGTCCAGTTTCTTTGAGGGGTGGCCTGTGATATGGGGCCTGGGTAGGTCCAGAGATATGGTGAGAAAGAACAGTAGCCATCGGCAGTAGTAAAATCTGCAAAGAAGGGAAATATCTCAACTATATAAAATCAGCCTTTTTTATTAACTATAAGTAATAAGACACATAAATGATAATTCAATATTCCCTAATCAGGACAAAGAAATTGTCAAACACTTTTATGAAGAAAAACATTTGTCTATATGTGTCATCATTTTTTTCATTAGGACTGCACCTACAACAGGGAATGCTTTGGTTATATGTAAAATGAATATGTATTATTGTCTGGGGTTTTTATATAGGCCTTATATTTTTTCTGCCAAACAAAGGGCGTGCCGTAGGCGAGCCCATGTAATCGTCACCTGATCTTGAGCAACAAAAATGGAACGTGTCTGGAGTAAGAGATACTAATGTTAATATGTTTATAAAAAATTGGGACATGATAGCATTCATAGTATTTAAATGCCTATGGCCTGAAATAATGTCTTGGTCCCAATTGTTGCATTTACATTGTGATTATCAATGCTTATTGAACTTTTGTGCAGTTGATCTGATTTTGCTGTTACTCAGCGCTGTTTTAAGGAAATATTAACTTTATTCATGGTTTTTCCTACTAACATATGCTTTAAAAATATTTAAAATAAAAATTAACATCTTATGCAGTTAAAGTGCTGACGATTTCCAAAATAATTGAATTGTAACACTAGCTTCCTGTGGTCATTAGTAGATGGATGTCCTTTATACAAAAGCTCTGTAGCAAGACATATGGATCTCTAAAATATAATCTTCATATTTGTTTAATTCATGGAGAAAAACAATCATTAAAACCATCACGAGCATTTTTTTTTCCAAATCAAAATTTTATACAATGGACGAAAGGCGAAACCGGTTCAATGCCCTTAGACACCGCATCGCGTGAAACCGTCATTTCGTGAGACGCTGCTAAACAATGTTTGCACAGTCTCATAAGTGCTCTTTTAGTCTACTCTATAATTTGTGAATACAATCAAACAATGGGATAAAACCGGACACATAAAAACCCTACTAAAACAAACTGTCTGCCAATTTTCATAGTGATAATAGGTCTGGATTTTATACTTAGATAGAGATCACCGGTGCAACCGCTTGCAGGCAAAATGTCACACGACGATCACTGCAACAATTGGGGGATGGGAGTCTAATTAACCGAAAATGCACGCGCGCCTCAATATGAAAATGCTAACCCTTAATGAAATATTAATAATCAGCTTACGGGACAAACTTCAATAATTGAAGGGCTTAGAGCATAAACATGTTTAGTGCGAAATCATAGTTTTGAGAAAAATGGCTTTGAAAGTTTCAGATTTTCATAACAAATATTCAACATGTTTATTGCGAAAGACATATTTATGCACGATACAGAAATTGATTTTCGTATAAAGAAAATATAGGTATTTTACATGGCAAACTAAATGCGAATAACACGTTTATTGCAATAGACAGGTTGGTGCATGTTTCGCACTGAATGTCACGGTCCAAATCAGTATTTTGATGATTTTCAAACATGAATTTTGTCCATAAATGTTCATCATATGACCTTAATACTCATAAGAATGTTGGTTCACATATCAAAAATATTGACTGTGTCGTTAACTCAAAAACATGTTTTTCGCACTAAACATGTTTATGCTCTAAGCCCTTCAATTATTTTGGAGAGCTTTTGTCTGTTGGATTTTTGCACGGGTGCATGGAAGCCTCAAGGCTGAGTTTGCTCCCCGATGTAAACAACTAATTGGGAGTGTTTAGAGTTTGCGAGGACGAATTGTTCGATATCATGTTATTTAAAAGGCATGTTTTCGGGTAGAAGGGTCGTAGTGATTTGATGTATCAACTCAAATCGTTCTTTTTCGCGACATGACGAATATAAGCATTTGCCGAAATTTTCTGCATATCGAATTATGAGTCCCTATTCTCAATTAAGTTCAAATTTTATATTAAAAAAAATATTCGAAAATAATATTTTTCTTTGCTCTGCGAATAAATTGAGGAAATTATATAATTAGAACCAATGTTCCGTCTGATATGGATTTCTCCACTGTGTCAAGATGAACCCAAAACCACTATTAAGGATCAAATAAGAGGCAACCTGTGGGCTAAAACATCTCGAGAAATTTAAGAACATATATAGAGACTAAAATATCATCATTCAAAGACGAGAATCTCATTTGAAACTATATGCCGTTGCATTAGACTGTTCTTGAAGCAACCTACGGGGAAGTTCAAGATTAAAGCACTAATTTTATACGTTTAAATTACATTTTCGTGAAACTCATTACCTTTAACCATTTTGTAAATGAAACCAACAAACACCTTTAACCTAAAAAGCTAATAGGGACTGAACACAATGAGTTTGAGCATTTCCCAAATGGGATCTTTTAGGAATTTTTGATATGAGATCTGAGGTGTTTCTAAGTATTGTAAATGTTCAACATCTTTAAATTTGACTTGGCGATAAGGGGTATATGAAAGGTTAGATTTTTAGTGGTTTATGTTATAGATTTACAATTCGATGATGCTGTTTCATTTAGGAGTTCAAACTATTTCAAGTCGTGATGCTTTTTATTTAATCCCATAAATGTTAGGATTCACATCTTTGAAAAAAAACTACAGCTTGCGGATCTAAGAAATGTCCTACAGTTTACTATTCAAGCGTTCAATAGTGTCATAATTAAATGTTAGCCTTGGCAAAAGCAAATTGCTAAATATGAACATTTTGAACATGTTGGACATTTCAAAACTTTGCATATGATGGTGATTTTTGTAGGACGAATTAAGATGCTCAACGAGTTTTATTTGAATATATTAAAAGCTCAAAAATTTCTTCTATTGTCACGTCAGAATTCACAATTTCTCTGGGTCCTTCTGAATAAGGGTATCATGTTAATTCTTGCACAGTTTCAGAGATATGTAAAAAGAGATTGCCTTGCGATGTAATCCATTAGGTTGGCTTGGAAGGAGACTTATATATAGTAAGGCAGATTTCGTTACCTTCGGCCCTTGGTAAATGCTATGAAATAATCATAACGCGATATACTCACCCTTAAGCGAAGCCTCATGTTCATATTTATCCCAATGGGATAAGTCGTTTTACATTATAAACTACAGCTAGTAGTAATGCCGTAGTAACAATATTCGCATGAATTATCGCATTTAAGTAAAGAATCGACATTTGATTCAATGGATACCCTTGATTTATTATGATACATATAACAACACCAAGCGCATGTTACTGCAATTTAAGTGAAAAGAAAGTGTGAAAGTTACTTGTGATACATGGATTGACACTCAGTCAGAGAAATTAAAAGTCTGTGATGGCCTTTAATGCTTCTACGGACTTCTTCTTATTAAAAGACCATACACGTCTAGTTTGAGATTTTACAATTTTACATTTTCATTATCCCACATTGAATTAGAGGATTTTTTTTCAATAATATAAATAAGATAAACATAAATGTAATATTTTCGAATATACACGTGAACAGTTTACGCACAGGTTCATAGCCGTAACATTTAATTGTACATTTTTAGAATAAATTGCTTTTTAAAAAATCTAATTTATATTCTAAAGAGCTGCTGTAAAATTCAATCTGTTATAGCTAAAACAAGAAAAATGAGATCGAAACTATAACTGTTTTTCATCTATTCAAGATCCAATAAAATGTTATTTATCTAATTAATTGAAGAGACATTCGTGATGATAATTGATAATTTACATACCTAGTTTCGTAACATTTTGTAACATATTTGGTGTTATTTTAAGGCATTCATTTTGTCAATTTCATTATTGTTAATGCTAAAGTAATTACGTTAATGAATAATGTTTTGTATTACCGGCAAGATTTTGTTTACAGTTAAATTCGTTAACAACTGAAATTTCCATGTAATACCAAGATCAAGTGACATAATGGCTAACGAACATTTAATATTCACAGGTAGAAAATAAACTTGAAGCAACTTACCAATGAATCCAGTATGTAGTATCATCCAAAGAAATATGTGCATTCCGAATAATGCCATGGTAGACATAATGCCTTTGGATCTTTGAAGGATTTTTATCATATCAAAACTTATATCAAATTACTGAATTTACTAAATATGTTTTCCAATGATTTTGAATTCTTTGTTCATTTTTATCCTGTACCTAATCACCCTCATATTTGTTTAATAAAACCAGTGTTGCTGTGCTGTAACTTTGGACCATTAAACATCTTTCCTGTCAATCCATGGCATGCTGCATGTAAATATTCATAATAATTATTGAAATACAAGTAGGATGAGCAAAGCACAATATTTAACAACCCATTAATGGTTTTGCCACTGGCAATATCTTTTTGTTTCCTTTGTTTATAATAACAGGGCTAACCACGTACAATTAAATAAAACCAGTTTATGTCCATATTATCAATGACAGGAATGCAGTTGGAATATAAAAACGTACTATTGGCAATGATTATCTCAGGTTGACAGTGCCATGATTCGCTTAATTCCCGTCGCAGCAACTACGGGCTCTCTCCCTAAATAGTCTCGCTATGATTTTTTTGGGGGGAGAATCGGTTCCGCCAATACAATTGGTCTGGTTCTTATATGCAAGAAAAAATTTGGCCAAGTTACTGTTTTATATTGTAAGAAATATGTTCAATTTTAAAAAGTTCAGTTTACGTTGCTTCCAGATTGAAAACAAAACAAAGGGTGCCATTTCTACCCCTGGTGTGTAATCATTGACAATCTAAATTCACAGCAACTAAAGAAATCTCTCTACCTTCAATGCTACAGAAAATTATCAATTTATTTTAAACTTTTATCTTTATTGTTTATATTTCTTAATATAAACAGGCATTTTACAGATAAAGTGAATCATGAACAATGAATGAATCTTCACTTCTCATTACGAAATGAGAAAGAGGCTTTCCATTAAGTCTAATCCACTTCGATTATTTTTCATAAGAACCGCTTCAAGCTTTATTTTTACTTCAGTAACAATGAACGGGGAGATAATCGATATGAAACTAGGAAAATAATAAAACTAAATTATTATATACGTTTGAAGAATACATAAATGCTGTTTAAAGACATATATCACATCATGAGAATCAAAGATGAATTTTCGAATGTTTTTTTTTATTGCGACAAAGCAAATATACAGTCGCACACAATGTTTCTCAAACCTCCCAGTGTTAAGGATAGTTTGAAAGTCTGAAGCTAATTCTCATTTGTCAAAATACATCTTATATGAGCTGCTCTCTCAGCTATGATTGATAGAGATCCAAGTCATTATATATCAAATGACCGATAAACTACCCCGTTATAGACTCGCTGTCGTTTGACGGCACCCCAACCCCTCTCCTTGCGTCTAACATCCAGCTTCTGACGCCGGTCTAAGACACGCGATCCGAATTATTAGGAGTCTGATATGTTCGCCCTCTTACTCGCCGCCAAACGAGCGCTCCTATAAAATAGCAATAGAGCCTGCAATTAATGACTGGAATAAGAGGGTAGCATTTCAGGTCGGTTGAATTTATCTATTCGTGCCAAGTAGCAATAGTGTTGCTTAATGTAGCTAATACTTGTCGCCATTCTTCTTACTCAAGGCAAGTAGAGAAAAAGAAAAGGGAGAGGGGAGCGGGTAAAGACATAGTCATACGCAATAAATCTATGACCTCATGAATCTTGAGGACAAAAATCATCTAATTACTTCTTATATCGATCTCCACCCATTGCAGTCCGTTCGTAATTCCATCAGTAATTGTGTGTCTTATGGTCTCGGGGGTTTCTTCAATGTTTTTCATTTCGCCTACGATTTAAGGATGTTTGTCAAATATTCTGATGTATTAACTACGCGGTCTCAAATACTGTTTTTTTTTATTTATTTAAAAAGATAAAGCACAATGAATCATGAAACCACACTGGGCATACCATGTAGCAACCATTATTTGAATACATTTTCTCTTTAAATTAACCCGGATTAAGTTTCAATTATTATGCTATTCTTAAAAACTTGAACGAATACATAACTTATTACTTAATGTGCAGTTGTAAGCCTTGTTTATGATCAAATGATATCATTAACATGATAAACATTTACAAATCATAAATTTTTTAAAAAAAAAAATGTTGCTTTTTTCTCGAAATCGATACACAATCAAATCATTTGATATCATCCCATGTTTTCATATTTTCTTGTTTTGATTCTCGTCCTTCCAATGCATTGTGCTCATGTGTTAAGAAAAGACTACGGCCTTCAATCAAAATGATGGATCGCTGGGTCGTATCCAGTGACACCGGAGACCAGTTTACGATGTTGTTCAAATAGCAGCTGGCTAAATTTGGCAAATTCAATTGAGGTTCTCAGATCGGATTACATTTTTGGGGTCTGCCCCCACACTCGAATGTCGTTATAATCGATTATGCTCGTAGAGGATTGTAGAATTTAACACATAAAATGTTAAGATGTGACACCGTTAGATTCGTTTGCAATTTCGATTTGTTGAAAAAAAAACATGCAACACTGGCCACGTATAACGTGCTCGCATACCCTAGAATTGTAAGGGCGATTTGAACCAAATCCTGAGCTGGCGCGACCTGATTAATTTAGGAAATGAATCAATAAAAACCACAAATTTCAAAGTAAACGTTGTTGTAATATTATTATAAGATTGCTTCGAACATGCGTGCAATAATTTATTTCTTTATATTTAACATGTGTTAACTTTGCATAGATTTATCATATACATTTTGAACAAGAAAAACACATTTTACAAAAATCGAAATGTGGAGTATCATCAAATATTTAGTCATGCATACGAAGCAATTTTTGTTTACAAATGTGAATGAATCTTGTAATTTTTGAAATAGTTATCTTCATTATTTAGATTCAACGGAATAATAGTTAAACGTTTTATTCGAATCGAGCTGGGATTTGCTTGGAACCCCTTTTGTGTCGAACAACTTTTTGTGTGTTTTTCAAATTAATCGTAGAAAAGTTATACGAGATAAGTCTCGTGAACTGAGCACGTCCAGATTTAGAATGGGTAAAAATGAAGGTGCTCATAGATATAATTGACAAGTTTGCCTTATTGACTTTTTATGGATTTATGCTTAAGGTTTATAGTTGGTTCTTTTGCATTTTCATATTTTGAGTAATAACACGCGTAATGACAATGCTAATGCCAGTGAGGAAATAAAGCTTCCTTTTTCAATCAAGAACATGATTTACGTGGGAGGAGACAGGAATAGCTGATATTTTTGAAACAATGTTCTCCTTCTTTTAGGTGTGCCAAAGGCAATATTAAGATATTATTATCATCGTCGATGCTATATATGTTTTAAATACCTTTTTTATTTCATGCAAAAATGAATATAATACATTAGAGACAATATACAAATATCATGTCTTTTTAACGCATAGGAATTAAATCAAATAAATAATCACAAATAATCATAAAACATGTATCTTAATATTCTAAATATACTAGTTATTATATACTTATGGTAAAAAGATAAAAAAGTATGAAAACAACATTATAGTGTTATGGCATTGAGACCGTGCTGTAATTTATATGTGTATATTTGCCGGTGAAATTTGGTTGACAAATGAACAGGATAGTCATGCGATGTTGACACGAGATAATGGAGTGGCATTTAGATTTTTGAAAAATTGGTCCGATGGGAATAATAAGTTGCACACTTTCCATTTACAGAAAAGCGCTTCTATCGCTCATTTCGGTAATTAATTAGCGCTCAACTGTTATTGCTTAATTTATCTTCGAAATCCACATATCCAACCCATTTAAGACTGTCGGCGCAAAACTGGCCCAATTCGTTTTCTCAGTGATAACCAATCCTGGTTACAGTATAAGTTTTTTAACACTTAATTGATATTCACTTCATACTGAACATAACTTATAAATTGCATTCGTCGGCTCGCGGAATTTCCGTGGCAAAATCGCTATCAAATAAGAGAAAAGGATTCCCTATGGGAAACCCAAAAACTGATGCGTTTTCAAAGCTATTCGTGTTCTTGAGTGTCCCATAAAGGATATCATAGGAAAGTTAGTTCCTAATTTATAAGCACATCCTCGATCATTCACAACCTTACTCGGTCAAAAAACGTTGTCAAAAGAATGCCGGGTATGAGAAGTCTACCTTTAATAACATTATAATCAAATCGCTGTAAAATAGACATGTCTATACTCTACATATAATTTTATACATGTTTTATTGCATGGCAATGATATAACAATTTGCTGACAATATACAAAGATATCATTATATGAGAATATCCGATCAACTACATGGAATTAACGGTTATATGTTGTCCACATGCAAGTCTCATTAGTTAAATGAAGTCATTGGAAGATAATATGCGACAGTATGTACAACATAATTCATTGATTATTATTGTCCTGGTGTCTTTGTCGTTTTGTTTTATTTTATTGTCCTCATATGTACAACAATACTGACTGCGTAATATCGTCCTATTTACAAATAATTCGTATCACTGATATATACATCTAAATGTCGATTTTCACTTTTTGCTGGAAGATATGCTTGGTTTGATTCCTGGCTTTCTGTCTTTGTAAAACCTCCTCTTCATCAGTATGTCCCCGTACATAAGTCATTTGTCGCATAGCCTCGATAGATTCTGGATCTACATTCTCGGGTAAAGGATTGACGTTGCGATGGCTAAATATGGTTGCTAGGCGCTCCAGGGAGACCATACCGACACTGGCCTTTTCCTTGAGGACGAGTTCGTCTGAGGATCGCTGGCGACGGGCGCGGTACTGCTGTAATGCTCTACCTGTAATTGTGAATACGTAGCAATTTCAATTAAAGAAATATGAGTTAGAATAATTTACCGATGACTTGATAATTGCTTATTGAAATGGATTATTGCATGCTAACTGCTTAAATCCAGCTGCTATTAAATATTGTTTTTTGAAGATGAATGGTCATGTATGGATATAAATATCATGTACTGTCTGCCATGAAAAGGGATTAAGAGAAATCTGATGTTTTATGAAAATACTGTATATGGCATTATCGTTCGTACGTTTCGGTAAATTATTCTGTTTAGTATTTTGAATAAGTGAAGAACATAATAAAAAGTCAAAATATTTCCGAGAAATCATGTTAATCTGATATGTAAACATGAGTTATTCAACGTTTCTTTACAAATTAGATATCGCATGCTGTCAGATACAATTGATATGAGAGGCGTTTGGTGCAAAAACAATGTTTCAAAACATAGTTAATGTAATTTCATAGAAAACAAGTAATATTATGTAATTCAGAATTCTGATATATATAACAAGCCGGACATCGTAGGAAAATATGTTCAATACACCAGTGATCGTTTAATAGATTGTTGATTGTTTTCTAAGTAGAAATGTTAAATCAATATATTACCTTTATCCTCATCCACCTTAACGAAGAACTCCTGCATCTGTTGACACTCTACTCCCTTTTTGCCTTCCAGTTCCTTCAATCTCTTTTGCCTTTCCCTCTTTTCGTGGGCATTCGGCAAGGCGAACTCCTTCCTTTTGAACTGTCGGTATGAAGGCACAACCTGGCCCTTTTCGTTTCTATCATACAACTGCAGTTTCTCATTGTTTAATATGGCTTTGCGTTTCAGTTCCGTTTCCCTCCCACGATTGCGATTAATCCAGATCAACCCAACGCTCTGTCGCTTTTTCTTGTAGCGATCACTGGACTTCGCTCGATTAAATAATTCTTGGTCTGGATCGTTTTCATAAGACACGTGATCGGCAAAACCAACGGATAATGCCCTTTCAAATGCATCCGTTTGTTCTCCGGCTAAGTCGTTTGTTTCGCTCATGATATCTATTGCTTCTGTATTTACGTCCCTTATCATGCCATTTTCATCGATGGAAGGCAAGAAATTTACGGGTTCCTTCAGGGGAGATATAAGCGACCGTTTTAAAGCACCTTCCTGATTTTGATTGGGGTGTCCTTGTGCATTAAAAACCTCCAGATGTCTGTCTGGAGAGACGGCCGGTAAACCAGGTTTTGCTTCCAATGGTTTCGTATTATGATCTGCGCCAACGCTCATTTGTGCCATGGCACTATCAAGAGTCCTTTCCAAAGTCGGAAACGAGATCGAATTCTTATCTGTGTCGGAAGCCTTCGAATGTAGACTATCGACACTCAACGATCGCTTCTTCAATTTATGCAGTTTTCGTTTTTCCTTTTCAACATGAATAAGGTCATCGTAAAGTTCGTCTTCCCGTCGGTTTAGTTTTCGCAATGTGTACTCTTGGTCTTTGTACCATGATAGGACTTTCTGTCGGCAGTGCTCTTCTCTAGCTCGGGTACTACCCCTAAACTGTAAAAAAGACACAAATGTTATTTTGAAGTAACTTTATAGCTATGGTGAAAGGCTGAATTGTTTTAAACCATTGGTATATATTTTACGAGTTAATTTGGGAAATCGACCTCCAAAAGCGAATGATGAATTATACTACTCCATTTATTATTATTGGTAGATTAATAGAGTATATTTTGATAAACATGAATGGTCTTCATTTATTATCTCTGGCCAACAATATTTTCATTATGAAGGTAAACATGCTCGAAGGGTACCCCACGACGCATTTTTCAAAAAGTTGCTAAATCACCTTAAAACAACATTACAAGTTCGAACAACAGCAAAATAATGGTTTTTGAACATTTATATTTTGCAAAAAGGTGTTCCTTTTTTCCAAGCCAGCTGGGCTGTTCCCCCTTTTCTAGCCAGCTTGGAACAGAAAAGGAACACCTTTTGCAAAAATTGAAATGTTGAATATATCCAAAAGACCTATAATATATTGCAAATAACAGTTTATAATACAATTGCAAGAAGGTTTAATCAAGTTTGAAATAAATGTTCACAATATTTAATACGAATTATCAAAAAAGGTGTTCCTCAATCTGCTAAAATCTCCAAGCCAGAATGAATTTGCTCAAAATCTCCAAGCCAGCTGGAATTCGGTGGGGAACAGCTTTTTTGGGGAACAGCTCGTGGGGTACTCTTCATGCTCGTATTCTTGTCTTGGTTTATTTTGGTTGATCAGAATGCCATTTAATGGTTATCACAATACTAAACTTTATAATAGGTGGAACCGGACGGTACAATAGCCCTTTAGAGCCTCAAATTACGAAAGCTTTTCATACGATATATCTTCCTCTAATCCCTCTTTTGATTTCGAAAGTCAAAAGTGTTTACTCGGTCCTGGATACGTTCGAAAGTCCTTCCGTGTTTTCATATTTTTAGCTCGAATCGTATAATTTACCATGCATCTTTAAAAAACAACATATACATCCAAGGTCTGAGGGTAAATGTGTTGTTTTCGGGCATTATAAAGGATATATCACAAATGGTCTAACATGAACTATCCTACCAAATATCCTTTTATTTCTTATAATTTGCAGTGATAAACATTTCGTTGGCCGAACTTTTTCATTATTTTGTTCGAAGAGAACTTACATCTGGATTAAACTCGCTACAAACAGGCTTCCTTAGTTGCGTGAGGAAGTCTCCGTTCATCTGTGTCATGGGTCTGTAGGTGCTGCTTTTGGTCTGAGGGATGGTCGGTCGCTTACCCATAGTGATTGTGGATTATCTGAAAAAAAAATAATTTCCATTTGAACTTTTGCTGTGAAACTATTTAACGACCTCGTAAAAAAAAAGCTTGGTCCAGTAATCACATGAGCCCCGGTTGGTGTAGAATTGCAAAGAATATTACACATAAATGCAACTTTTATATAAAAAAGGGGTATTAAAATCGAAAACCCCTATATGTCATTTAGGGTATTCATTGATTGCAAAAGGCAATATATGCGAAATAAAGGAAAATCAACCGGAAGTAGTCGGTAAATTGTCTAAGTCCATCAGCAGTCCACACGTCGAACAGTCCAACTTAACCTCTCGGCGTAAAAGGGTAGACGTGCGCTTCAGTTTTTTGAACACATTTCACAAGATATCTATATGTTATGACCTATATCTTTCTTAACTATCATGGTATATTTCCCATTATAATACGCAAACTAGATGGATATGTCGTCAAAGATGTCCAATATAAGTTTATTCAAATTATTATGTATATCACTAGAAATTTGAATTCGCCATAAATAATCAACTTATTCTGGGCGCTTCAGTTTTTTGTACAGTTGGATTTTCTCATGGAAAATCGGCTTAAAATTAATAATTATGTGCATCATCATTTTGATAAAGGATAATTAGATCAAATGAAATATTATAAATTGATAATTAATATGAAATGTGTAGGGAATGAGTTCATTCATGTATGTCATGTTACATCCATGTTCGGTACGGGTACTATTCATGTTTTCACAGCTATCGCCAATTGATAATGTGTTTCAAATTAAAATCGCAACATATATATTATTTTCAATTGCAATTATTAATAGATTTTAACATAGCTCTTAGAATAGTGAGAGTTAATGTTATGTCGGTGCTGAGCATTGCTAAGTAGTGGATACTAGCTACGTATGGCATAGCAACAGCTAAGCAATGATTCTTATAACCTTGTAAATTGTCCCTTGAGAGTAGGTGTGGCTTCACATATGTGTGGCATCGAATTATAAAAAAAACATAACTTGTATTCTCATTTGTTGAACCGATTCTGTTGAATTTATCATATGGGATGAAGTAATTATCAAATATGAGCAATTCGAAAATAATGCATTGCTTTTATTTATGGTTTTATGCATATTGTATATGATCTATCATTGCATATGATTTCAATTTAACATAATAAATAGTAATCATAGATATTATGTCTGTATTAATCAATTTAAAGCTTATTTTCTATGAAATAATCAAAGTGTACCAAAAACTGAAGCGCCAAAAATAAGTTGTTCATTTTTTGGGAATTGAAATTTTCTGTGATATAAAATATAACTTGAACAAACTCATATGGGTAATATTTGAAGACATATCCATCTAGAGTTTGTATGAATATGGGAACTATACCATAATTAATAAGAAAATTATTAATCATAACATAAGAATATTTTGTGAAAAAAACTGAAGCGCACGTCTACATGAACCAATCAGAAAAATGACAAGGTGCGCAAACTCCTAGGCATTCTTTCATTAGATTATAGGAATGCAAAAGTGGCTTAAGTAGACTTAACTTGTTTTGGTGAGATAATTATATTCAAATTTTTAATTATTAAATAATTATTCAAAACTTACGATTCAATCATCATTGGAGTCGCTCTCGTCATGCCGAATAATTTTGAATGATATTAGGAAATAAGCAGCTTTCTATCAAGTAGATTATATGTATCATATACTATTGCACACATCCCTTCATATACTTTTCACTATGGATGTGCAGAAGCGCATTGTACTGTTATAGACTATGGTGCTTGTTAGGGATTATATAGAAGTCTATTCAATGGGGCTAAACTCTATTGGCCGGTGTAAACAAGAGCCATCTAAAAAGGGCACTGGCTTGTGCCTTATCATCTAGCATGTCATAGACTTTTTAATGTGTTGAGTGGAGGTGCAGAAGCGCATTGTACCGTAATAGACTCTTGTGTTTATAAGGGATATATTCTATTGCCTACGGGGTAAATAACATTCCTTTGTGAATGACACTGGCCTGTCTTTAATAGATGACTAATACAGATTATGATATTTTCGCTCGAACCTGGAAATGTTGCAAAATTTTATAAAGTGTATATAAAGAAACCATAGTTAATCAAGTTTTTATATAAAAGATCGATATGTCCAATAGGGGTTTGGCCTGAATAGAACACTGTAAAAATTTGGTATCGAAAAAATAAATAATGGTAACGATACACTCGATGGGCCGGGGCTCATGTGATTACTGGACCAAGCTTTATGGTCAAGGACAGATGTGACTAGGTGTGCATCAGTGTTAAGGTCATACATGTAGCAAACCATTGTCTTCAGAGTGCTCTCCGAGAGTTGTTATTTCAACCTTACGAATATATGGAGCCTTTCGCTTTCCCAATTCATCCACAAAGAAGCACTCAAACTTCTACATACCATTCTCTTTTCCACCTTCACTAACATATGATAGGTTTTCCCATACGCCTTCCCATGAGTCTTTCAAAATCATTTATTCTCAAAGGGTTTTAATGTGATATAACAATGTTACATGTATGTTCTTGAGATATTGAATATATAACGTGAAATAATGTTTTTTTTCGAATTTAAATTTTTAAAGATGAATCTTAAAACTTACCATGTACCACTCGATATCCTGTTTCTAATAACATTAAGACAACGTTATATTTCCATGATGTTATCCAAATTAATAAATGTATAAAACCAACCGCGTCTTTGGTGTTCATAAAAGTGCGTTGTCCCTCAGTTGCAATGCCAATTTCAAATACAGTTTTGCTCTACATTCGGTCAAATGTCTATCCCACATTATGGTAAAGTTCATGATAAAATAAAAATCGCTGGCTAAAGTTCGTGTTCGCTCAATCTAAATAATTCCTTGTAAAAGCAGCAAACGCTCTATTGTCAATACCTTCATTTTTGTTTTCGATTATCTTTACCGGAGGGATTAAAGACGTCTGGCTAAAAGGTTCCACAATGTCCAATAAGTAAAGTAACTTTCACTTAATTTATTTATCTATTTGCCCTATTCCATTAACTAGATCCCAATAAAAGTAATATTTGTAATGTTCAACATTAAGGTGTCGTAGTTTAAAAGATATCAAACATTAAACTAAGGTATATTTGGAAGGGAGGCATTGTTATAAAAAAGGTAACTGTTTGTGGTCAAAACAGATCAATTCCATTAAAATCATGTGAGGAACATGCAGACTCTCTTAGGCGAGTAGGAATACGTATTCTTAAAACACGCATAACTCAAACATACTCGAAAATGCACATTGGTCTTATTAATATTTTGTGTTGTCATAGTCATTGATTATCATATCCTCGACATTTTTTCACTTAATGAGCATAAACCACTCATTATGTTTGTTTTGCGATTAATAAGCAGATCTATACAAGCTCTTTGAATGCAGCAAACCTAAAAGCAACATTACTGTGCTCCATTCCTGAGACGGAATTGGTTGAGTCAACAAATGAATGTACATTTTATTCAATTAAAACGTTTGTTCGTATGGACACAATATAGGAGCTCTCATGACAAGTGAAGGGACCTGTGCACCACAGTGTTAAGCGACAGAAATTGCTAACTGTTCACAACAAAAGTAAAGCACCATAAAGCCCCGGATCCAGCCCGCTCCGCAAGATTTGTGACGTCGAGAGGACGTTCTTATTTGAGCCCATATGAAATTTGTCCTTACACTTTTTTCGTCGTCAACACAGAAATGGAGGTTGCTCCGACTTCGCTTGAGATGTAAGAAAGGCTGACATTCGTAAAAGGACGCTCGGAACATCTTTATATGTAATATAACGTCAAGTCTGTCGGATAACCAAAAATAGACGTTGCAGTAAAACTAAAATATAAAATATAACTTTCAATATTTTTACTGTTATCATTATATTTCTTTTTTCAAACAAACTATTCGAAATTAATATTTTTATAAGGATTCCCTTAATCTATATTGTCGCTAGCAATATCTGAATTTTATGCACATCATCAATTAGCTTCATAAACACAAATCGAATATGATAAAATTGATCTGAGTCGAACAGTTTGGCCTTTTTATTGCGGTTATTTTTTGGTCACTTAAATTGTCACTACAAAATGAAAACAAAATATACTCCGCAAATTTACAGTGTCAGAGTCACCCAAAAGTAAACTACATGTAATGTAAAATTCCCCCGGAATAAAGAATTGTACTTGTATTCATTTTTCGCTCTTTGTTCTGTCAACATTGGGATCTTTTTCAAACTAATCTTTCAAGACAAACCCTGTCCTCAAATGCATTTTATTGGAGCATTCTAAAGTCAAAAGTTCAAAGTAAATTGCAAAGTTTCCCCTTATGAATAGATTAGAAAACACAGTTTGATAGAGATAAAAAGAGTTTAAAAGTTAAACAAAATAAAGTTTTAAACAGCTTCAATTGCAACCAGACTTAAATTTTTGATTGAGAATATAGTTGAATGAGTGACTGTTCCTGGTCGTTTTAACCCTACAACGCATGGAATAACTAAACGGTGGTAAGACGGGTAGGATGTAGAAATGTCTACTTAGTTTTATATAAAATGGTATGACAGGTTTTTATTAGGCCCTGGTTACACAAAATCGCTTGGTTGCGATTTTTTCAACTGTTTTCTAAGTTAGAAATCGCAAAGAACGACAGGAATATTCATTAAATCGTCCTACAAAGAAAACAGTGATAATCGCAGCTGTAATTTGAATAAAAAATAAGCTTTTTATATAATCATTATATAATCCTTATGTATATATTTATTAGCAATTATGTTATCACAGAACTTATCAATTTTTGTGTAATATGTTTCTCTATCATATTAAACACAAATATTAAACACAGACGTAACGATTAAAAAAAAAATTTATACATTCGTATTGAATGTGTAATCAACCTTACTTTTAATTGACGATTAATGGTAATCCAGGAATTCATCCAGTCAAAATCTTATATTTCTCATTTCATGATATTTGATTTTCGATTGTCATTCAACGAATGGTAATATTTTTTATCTCCTTTTGAATATATCAGTTCTAAAATTATTGAATTGTAATTGTCTGAGACCCCTAAAGGAGTTCTAAATATAGCAACTACAATTGATTCTGCCTCAAGCAATCATTAGATGTTGAAGGAATAATATTTATCCAAGTTTTCGCTTGATAAATCATACATTAAAATGATAAGTTCCTGAGAGCTAGAACATTTGTTAGAAGAGAATAAAACAGTTGTTTTATGTGCTTTATTTCTTCACTTATTCTTAAATATAAGAAATATACATCACAAGTTCAGCAATTGACATTTAAAATATAGATTTTGTAACTTTTAATGCGTCGCTTTTTTCTAATCTAATTCTAATCTACTTACCAACTCCAGAAAAAAGAGGCTAAAACAAATGAAAAATCAACCATGGTATGTGTGGAGGAATCTTTATTTTTCTCATTCGATTGCTTTCTTTCATTGAGAAAATGACCAAATATAACAGCACACACTTTCCTGTAAATTGCTATAGCTCAAATTTGCTATGTTGTCATGAAAATTATTGAGAGTAATTTTTAAATATTTCCTTCTAAACCAATAATATTAAAAAAAAAACTACATTACAATGTAAGATATAGCCAACTTTCCCTAAATGCATAAAACTATTTTCAATATTAAGTTTTGAATTTAAACAAACATTTTTTTAATGAATTCATTTTTTTCTAATCTAATAATTATTCAGATCCAATCTTACATGAGTACATCTATATAAAATTATGGTGATTATCAGGTATCAGGACAACTCACCCAAAAACCAAATTATAATTTCTAAAATTGCGCACTTGCCTGGGGGCGTAAAGTGCTTAAAATAAATATCAAATCAATTGTTTTTGGTAACTTAGTGACTTTAAAGCATAGTTTGATACTTAAAATTGCATATCTAAACGAAAAATAAGTTTCCGAGGTATTTTCTTTAATGTTAAAACTTGGGTGAGTTAATCAAAATCTTGGGTGAGTTGACTAATCTATCTGGGTGAGTTGGTCACAACTTGGGTGAGTTGGTTTTTGGGTGAGTTGGTTTTTGGGTGAGTTGTCTGACATCCTGATGATCATACTGTATGGTGTGTCATATATTTTTGAAATAATATGTGAACTGTAAATGGGTATCTACATGTATTAGTACATTTGTACATGTGAACCTATATAATTATTACCATAAATTGTGTCAACGGATAAAATAGTCTCTACAGAAGACACAACTCAATTTGATTTAATCATAATGCTTATAAAATTTGAATAATAAGTAATATCGATATAGCAGCATTTTTTAACATTCTATTTGGCATTAATTCTAAACTCAATCGTATACTATATCGATCAATAAAACACTATAACCATAAACATTAAGAAATTGGATGTGAATAGCTTCTAAACGTCTTTTTCGCTAGACCTCTCCCACCACCACCATTCCCATCTTCCTCGTCTTCATCAAAGTCATGCGGCCTCAGATAACTGCAATGTCTCATGGCCTCAAAGGACCCGGGTTCGATTCCTTCCGGAAGCGAATGTCTACCACGCCCATATACCGCGGCGATCTTCTCTAGCGAAACGAGACCGACATTGGATGGGAGGCGTTTTACGGGTTCTTCTTCTACAAGTGGTTTGATGCGGTAGGGTTTGGAATCCGGGATTTCTCCTGCAAATAAAACCCTAATAATTATTTAAGTGTAAGTGTTTTCAGTGTACAGTTCATTTTGATTTATTTCTTTGAAAGCAAGTAAACGGTTATATTTTTTATTCAAATATCAATTCAAATATAATGTTTAACTGCCACGCACTCCCACACTTTAAATGAAATAACTTCAAGATATACTGAAAATGTTTTAAGAATATAATTGTCAACAGATTTTGTTTTACAATAATATTTATTCGTTTGATTGATTATTTATATGAATATGTATAAAATGTTGATGAATAAGCAGTTATATAATCTACGGTATTTATAAACCAAAGAGAGGTAAACTTATTCAAATATACAATTCTATGTGTAAATAAGTTTTATGAGGACCAGCTTAGCCAATAAAATATGAATAAATTTGTGTTTTAATATAAAACGTTGCATTTCAATAAAATCTTGTCAAAATTTATCATTTGTACACATTTTACACTACTCTGTTAAGTTATATTTTGCCAGATAACTCTCGGATAAAACTCATCAAAAATGGTTCGGATATAAAATGATTTTCCTATCCTTTAAACAAAATCAAACATAAAGGATAATTATACATCATATAGATGATTATATAATATGCATTTATGATTTATCTAATTCACGTAAACAGTATATGCCTTTGCGAGTATTTTGTCCATATTTTTTATACGTATATTTGTGTATCAAAGACATATAAAGCGATAGCTAAAATCTACGAGAGTTTGAAAAGAAATCGATGAAATTGTAGAGATATGAATAGTTATCAAATGTCTGTATAACAATATAACAAATTATTCAAAATATGATAAAAAGAAATTCGAGGATCTACCGTAAATCATGTAAAAAGTCTATTGAAATATGAAAACAACACACTGAGAAAAGGTAGTTTGTATTCATCCCAGCTATTCCAAAGACATATTCATATATTGGCGTGTGGTCAACCACTAAAATAAACGCATGAAACTAAATGAAATAAAAAAGAAGTGACTTAAATAATGAAGCATATCTGAGACAAAATTGAGACAGAAAATTACTTGAGGCAATCTTTGAAGCATTAAAATTACCAAGCCCATTGTCTATTCTGCCTCATTGGTTTCTGAAAATTGTAACATGAATTAATCGAGAGAGCAACTATTTCAAAGCATTAGTATCGACGCACCTTCTTTCCAAAAATTAAAACCTGTCGAAAATTCCCTATCTATGATTAGATAGTCTAGCTTTAACATTAAAGTGTACGTGCATAAACGAAATATAAAATCTAATAGGTTTGATGAGCATTCGGTCAAAAACGCAATCCAAATAATTTCGTTCATCTGCTTTATCATCGACCATACCTTTAACATTTTTTCTAATTATTTTTTACGATATCTACCTAAATTAGTTTCAGTATATAAAATGGCCTAAACACTAGATGAATTGCAAGGGTGAAGTCTAGTGACATCAATTTACTGTTACGGGATAACAGAATATATTAAAATGTGTTTTGAATTTGGACATCTATGTTAATCTTAGTAAAACTTGAAATATTTTTGTGATTAAACAAAACTTTCTTCCTAACTTGGGTCAGATTTCAAATGAATATACAAAATTCATAATTACCTTTTTCTGCATCCAATTTCTCGAAAAACGTTTCAATTCGTTTCGATTCTAATTCCTTCACCACCTCAAGCTCCGTCATTAACTTCTTTCTATAATGGATTTCTCTCGCCGACGGCGCGTTAAACGTCTTTCGCTTGAAATGCCTCAAAGCTGGTATCACTGACCCATTTTCATCACGATCATACAACTGTAATTTTTCGGCATCAAGTATTGCCTTCCTCTTCTTGTCCCGTAATTTATTGCGCCTTTTATTCAAAATCACAAGACTGATTTTCTGTTGATTTTGTGCATCGGTCTTTTGATGCGAATCCGATTTTTTGGATTCGTTCGATCGCTCAGTTTCACGTGACATTTGTGGAGATCTCTTTCGCGAGCCACTACTGAAGAAAGATTCCGCACTAGCCGAAACCAATGAATTTGACAACACAGTAAGTAAACCAAAGTTATTGGGGCTTAGCAATGCGGGAATGTCATTTTCCGGTTCAGGGGCGCCCGGGCGATCGGGGCAATTGGATTTGTTCGCATCTATTGCTAATCGAGCATTTTCGCTATTTTCGTTTTCATCAATCACAGGCATGGTGACGGTGAGTTTCGGACGATATTGTAAAGTATTACATCGAGAACTGTGAAAATTGCAGCTTTACCATTAATCATTTATATAATCAGAGCATTATGTGTATATTATAATTAATTAGCAGTTATGTTATTACAGGACTTTTCTGCAATTTAGCTGTAATATTTTTCTCTATTAGATTAAACACAAATCAGACGTAACGATTGTTTTATTTTTCATATTCGTATTGAATGTGCAATCAACCTTACTTTTAATTGACGATTAATGGTAATCCAGGAATTCATCCAGTCAAAATCTTATATGTATTTTTTCATGATAGTTGATTTCCGATTGCCATTTAACGAATGAAAATATTCTTTACCTTCTTGTGAATATATCAGTTCTATAATTATTGAGTTGAAATTGTCTGAGACACCTAAAGGATAATACATTTAAATTTAGCAACTACAATTGATTAAGCCTCAGGCAAACATTAATGTTGAACGAAGAATATTTATCCAAGTGTTCGCTTGAGAAATCATACATTAAAATAATAAGTTCCTGAGAGATAGAACATTTGTTAGATGAAAATAAAAACTGTTGTTTTATGTATTTTATTTCTTCTCTTATGCTTACCTATATAAGAAACATGCATCACAATTCCAACAATTGACGTTCAAAATACAGATTTTGTAACTTCAAATATACGAGCACACATATTCCTGTAAATTGCTATAGCTCAAATTTGCTATATTGTCATGAAAAATATTGGGAACAAATTTTCAATATTTCCTCCTAAACCAATAATATAAAAAAACTACATTGCAATGTAACATATAACCAACTTTTCCCTCAATGTATAAACCTATTTTCAAAACAAGTTTTAATTTTAACAAACATCTTTATGAATTTATAGTTTTTATAGAATTTATATCTAATATTGTTCAGATCAAATCTTACATGAGTACATTCTGTATAAAATTATGGAGATAATCATTATGTTTTGTGTGCAATATATTTTTGAAATCTAATGTGAACTATTGATGGCTAGCTATTAATAAATGTGAACCAACATAGTTGTTAATTTTGATAGTGAAATGAAATAAATACTCTCTACCTATAACACAACCCTTTTTGATTTAATATAAACATTTATTAATAAAATCTAAATAAAAAAATTTATATATAGCAGTTTTTCTTTTTCAAAACCATTGTAATGAGCATTTTATTCAAATTCGGCAGATACGAGTCTATTGATAAAGAAAACTTATAATTAAATAACTATAACAAATACAACTAAGAAATGGGATGTGAATAGCTTCTAAATGTCTTTTTCTTTAGACCATCCCTCCCACCATGTTGACTATCACCATCTTCTTCATCAAAATCATGCGGCCTGAGATAACTGCAATGTCTCATGGCCTCAAAGGACCCGGGTTCGATTCCTTCCGGAAGAGAATGTCTACCACGCCCGTATACCGCGGCGATCTTCTCTAGCGAAACGAGACCGACATTGGAAGGGAGGCGTTTCACTGGTTCTTCTTGTACAAGTGGCTTGATGCGGTAGGGTTTGGAATCGGGGATTTCTCCTGAAAATTGATCATAAATAATCATTTGGGTTTCAGTTTTTCAGCGTACAGTTTATTTGGATTTATTTCATCAAGTCAGTAAAAGCCAAGCTAGAAATGTTTCAAATATCATTCTATCTAAATATATACTACGAATGGCTCAGACGCATATGTACATGCACTTGCTGTGTATGTTGCAGTTCAGATTCGTTACTGATATACATTCAAAAACTATTAATTCAATAACTTAAGTTTAAAATATTTGACCCACTTTAAAAACAAAATAATACAAATTTCAATAGAATTAATCTTTCAAATTCAATCATTTGAATAATTTACATGAATAAAATAATATGATGAATAAGCATTAATAAAATTATATTTTTTTTACAATTTACAATAGTGTGTTCAAAAAATATATATATTGTCGGTCAGATTTATATCGGATAAAACTTTTTAAAAGTTTGAAAATTAAGTTATTTGTTTTCCTTTTTGAAAGTAAAATATAATGATATATGATTATTCTTGTAGTTCTTCCTCCCATAATACACACTCATAATACACACTCATGATTGTGTGGGTATGTGTATAGTTTTAAATCATAGACATTTATATAAGAAGCAATAAGCCATAGCCTAAAAATAGAGAAAACACCTCACAATCTACGATAGTTTAAATCGCCGATTCTGTAGAACAATGAATAGAATAAATGCTTTCCATGAACAAATTTGAAAGAAAATCGTCGAAATTGTAGAAGATATATGTACATGTTGCAATCGAAAAAATGCGTTCAATGAAAGATAGAACAGTAGATATGAAAAATATGACCTAAATAAGACGATCGACCTTTAATAAAGCAAATAGTGGGGTGTGGTGTTCCACTGAAAATGGGTCCCGTGGGAATTGCTTGTTAAATCTTATCTTTATATATTTTCTGAAAGGTATATATGTGTAGACAATTTAGACATATGTTGCCAATTTTTCTTTTGAATTTTAGTACGGAAATATTACGATGGCCGACAGGTGGTATATTCCTGTAAGGGTTTGCATATTTTTTATCAAGCAATCTAATTTTACGAGTAGATATTAATAGCAAATGTTTACAAATCAAGTATTATACACCACGATTTTAATAATACGGGCATGCGTGGTAAAATAAACAAAAACAAACATTTATTGCGATGACCGATAACACAATTCACGGATTAAATAAAGTCCCTATGGTAGCTTTGATTTTTCTAGTCACAAAAGTAATATATGTTGGAAATAGCAGTTAAAATGTTGTAAACAAATTGTTATTGTTAAGTTTTGTAAGATGCCATTACGGTGGCCGACAGGAGGTTTACGAATAATATAGTTTTTACATATATATTAAACGTGTAGGTATAAGGATAACTTCTATAGATATGACTACAGTAAAAGAGGCTAAGAGCTCAATTTCTAAGAGGTTAAATTCAACCAAAAATAAGCGTATTGCGAAGGCCGCATGAATAAATCTCGCATGAATACGTTGTACGGCTTAATTGAATAAGTTGTTTCCTTAATTCTTTAAAGACAAGATAATTGGAAGCGGTATTAAGAAAATACACATAAATATGCTCAAAACCTAGATTCGAATAAATATGTTTAACTATTATCTGATATTATACGTGATTTGGTATATTTTATGATAATATAACATTTAGTTTGCAAAATATTTCAATATTTTGGTTAATAAAAATATAAAACGTACTGACGATTAGATATAGAATATTTTATGTCAGACATAATCATAATATACATATGTATACTTATAAACTTAATGCATTTATCGATTTCATTAATGAATCATACTAAAGCCGTAAAAGTTACACTTTAGGTTGCAATCTATTTTCATATACTTCATATGATGTTATGAGCATAGTAAGTTCACATGGTCTATGACCCTGCATATATTTTTCTAAATTAACAAAGAAGACGGCATACAGCATTTGTGCTTAAATCAAAGCCTATCAAACCTGTTTAGGTTAGGATAAAATCATTGATAAAACCCATACAATCGCTATCTATCAAGAAAAAAGTCTTATAATTTACGGTGAAGAAGACCGACCGTTAGAGATTCTCAATACGATCGTTGGTATGTTTTTTTATTTCATTTATGGTTTATTTCTGAATGAAATGCTAAACAGAATTTTATTGCCTAATAACATCCTTAGATTCAATAATTTTGTTCAGATATATAT
>LQRL01140756.1:0-13947 GCA_001703475.1 Hydroides elegans
ACAGCTTAAGTTAATTTGTAGGACAAGAGAGAATAGATAGAACCGAGGTGTAGGAGGATGATTTACTAAATAAAGTATGTTTTTTTATTTATCCAGGAGAATTTCAATTTTAGCCAACAAAAATCTATGAGTTTATTTTTCTCTATCCATCCCTTTAATAATCAAACAAAAACCGGAATCGAATGATCATATCCAAAAAAACAACAGGTATCACATCACCTCCTTACATGAACTATGTTTGCATCGATTTAACTCGGTTTATTGTCACTAGATGGCGACGTCAGTGTCGTGACGTCGGCGGGACACGTGATCTGGCGATACCATGTGGCGACGTCAACGTCCTCTTGCGAGTAGCGCTTGATGAAGGCGTGTTTGAGGAGCTCCCTGTACTTTGGGCGGCGCTGGTAGTCCTTTGTTAGACTGCGAAAAAGAAGGAGAAATTACGGTTGTGAAATAGTGGTTGAATATCTGAGTGTTTTGGTCCAATGATACGAACAACTCTGTGTCGGAGCATAAGGCGCCATGCTAGTTTTGGTTGTTGAAACAGCCTCCAACGATAAACCAAATGCGGGGGTTTTATCACTATGGCAACCACTCTGGTTAAAAATATATATTTATATATACAGTATACCCCGCTTATCTCGAACAGGTCGGGACTTTTGAAATATGTTCGAGATAACCGGAGTTCGAGATATCCGAGGGTCTCGAATTCGAACATACAATTTTTACTTGAAATGTAAGGTATGATATTATGTGTTCTATGCATGATTTTAAACCTATCGAGGGTGTGTTTTTTGCTAACATTTACTGAACAAATGAAAAAAGGTTTTGCTACATCTAAATGCGAAAATGTAATAACTTTTATATAAAATAAGTCTGTCACCTGCCTATTCCTGATATTAATCAGATTCGACTATGACAAAACTATGACAAAAAATAAATACAAATATGGTTTTTATCCTTTGAGTCAGACTCATAAATCGGGATTAATGATGCATCGTATTTGTGTTAATGGTGTGTGCGTTATATTACAGCCACAAAGGCAAGAGGGGTGCTATAAGGAGGGGGATCGAGTATCTTTGATTCCATTATGTGTATGGATATAGGGGTACATAAACAAGGGGCATCTAATCCTACTTTGTTGTGGCACGAAACCACATCCTTCCAAATACACTGGACTAAGCTTCAAAGTAAAGTTTAACAAATGTTGAAATGTGCTCATATCAGCCGGAGTCAATGGTGCTGCATTTTGAACGCTAATCACTGATCATAAGTAGCATGAAAGGACTTACTTTCCATTGATATTTTGTGATGTTTCACACAAACATACTGAATAGTAAAGTGGGTTTAAAGGCAAAAATGGAAAAAAATTTGAGTCAAAATGAGTTCGAGATAAAAATAATTCGAGATAAACGAGGGTTATAAGACTTATATAAGTAAAATCCGTCGGGACCAGGAGATTTGTTCGAGATAAGCGGGGGTTCGAGATATCCGAGTTCGAGATAAGTGGGGTCTACTGTATGTCTATAAACTAAGCAGGTTGATGCCCATAACCTTTTTCTATAACCGATGTCCCGGTCTTTAAGGGCTCCACACTATATAAGACATTATATAAGACTAAAAGTAACATATAGTGAAAGCTTCATATGAAACCTAATATAAACCCCTATCTAATTAATGAGATATGCCTTTCCTTTTAATTATCTATGACCCTACGTACATCCGGTAAGTGGATAGCAAGATCCTTTAATAAAGGTGAGAGTCCTATCTCATATTCTTGAATTTCTCCCTCTAAGATATAATTAAGGATCCATTTACACGGAGAAATCATAGTTTAAAGAGAACGTTGTATATTACCAGATTACAATTGCTTAAGACCAAGGTTGATTTTCATTTTAATTTATTTTTTATTTATTTAATTTTTTTTAGTTCTTAATTCGACCTTAGCAATAATAACTTAAGACCAAGGTTAGTTGTTTTCTTATTCTATTATTAGTTTATAATTCAACCTTATTATTCTAAAATCCTGTAGTGCGAAATACATGCGTCGCTACGGAATTTTGCTACGATTACAAAACTCTGCTATCGGATACAGGTAAAAATAGTGCCTCAATCGAAAGATATAACGAAACCAACTAAAAACGAGACTGAAATATAACATAACGATCAGACCTCATCTCTTCAACTCTACTCTTCCTGTAATTACCGTGGCTGCAACCTTTACGCCGCCGTTGCGTTTGAACAAACCTCCGCTGAATCAAACCTCATATTCCCATAAAAGCGTTATACTATCGGAACATAGGGCTCAAAACTCGAGGGGGCCCAAATCGTTCGAACCTTCTACATATAAATACATATGGTCAGGCCACTCAATTTAGGTTCAGGCCCCATGTTTTTAAGAGCATAACCACAAAAAAGCACGAAAAAAAATCGAATTTTGGGCCCTGGGAACACTTTCCATTATCAGAGTTAGTTCAATGATAACAACACGTCTTGTTAGATGTATTTGTTTATGGATAACAACAGCATCCGAGACTCGAATATATGGGTTTCGGCGTAAAATATAATTCTGTAGGTTTCTTTCGATGATAGGTTTATCTTAACCCAACACCGCCACTCGTTTCTCTGCTTTATTTGATTACGGATCATAAACTCTTGCGATTCGTATTTCGCGGGGACATATTTATGAGACTCGACGGCAAATGTGGCGGGCACCCTACATTCAGGATTGTGATCTTATGGAGAGGGAGGGGTTATGTGTATAAAAATGCTTGCTTGATTTTAATACTTGTTTTTACATTAACATAGTCTACAATGCCAAGTTGCCTTTGAAGACCGTATTTTTTGCCACTGTATAACCCGTGGCTTACACAAAGAATATACGCCTTCAGTACTGTGATCTTATGGAAAGGGGGTTCCATGCCTAAAAATGATTGCATGATTTCGACCGGCTCGACATAAACATAATATTATAGGAGATTTCCGTGAATAGATATTAAGTGGACCTTTTTCAGAAACGAAAACTGTAAGGGAAATGGTCACACAAACAGCAATTTCTCTTTTATTTCACAAACAGATTAATAGCTAACCGTAAACTGTTTGAATTTGGCTTTGATTTATTGTATATGAACTGGTTCAAAGGTGATGTGATGCATTCCCTTTTTTTTCTATGCACAAATGTTTCATATTGAGTTAGCACATTTGACACAAAGCCCTTCAAGAAATTCCTTCAAGCGCCTTTGCAACAACGCTTAACCGCCGTTATAGTTAGATTTTAGAAAAGTTTTATCAGCATATAAGATAACAATTGAAGGGCTCCGTGCAACATTGTGTTAAGTCTGAAATCGACGTTTTGAGAAAAGAGGCATTTAATGTTTATAAATTTGGCATTCATGTATGGATTGGCAAGTGGCCAAAGAATCAAATAATCATGATCACATTGATTTTACAGCATCATTCAAGCATATAACATGGATGTATAGGCTAATCATGTGACATGTTGAAATATACATTAGCGAAACATGTTATATAGACTTTAGGGGTGGGTCGGTCCGGTACCGAACCGAGGACCGAACGATTACCCTCGGTTCGGTCCGGACCGAAAACCGAAAATACAAATCTCGGTTCGGTTCGGTCCATTAATTTTTTTTTCGACTTTTTTTATGAAGGCGAAATCTAATGGAAAACTATGATGTGATATGAAACCAAAGATATAAAGATCGAAATACTAGTTTCAGACATAAGAGTTTTGACAGTGTTGTGTTGTACTCACTTCGATTTGGAAGTGTTTATGTACATACTTAATAAGAATAAGAATACTTATTGAGTGATGTTCGTTTCATGTTATGTTGAAGTTAAAATTCGGATATAAAAAAGATATTTGATTTTACTTTTTAAGTAAAAAATTATTGTCATAGTTGGTTGATGAAGTAATAACAGGGCTCGACATTGGCGACCGAATGGTCGCCAATGGCGACTGTGAATTTGGGTTTGGCGGCTGCGAAAAAAAAAGTCGGTCGCCAAATTGGTGACTGAAATTTCTCTCTATTTTTTTTTGTAATACTTTTTTTTGTATGAATGGTGACCAAAAGGTTATAGGATGGGAGAAACATCTTGTTTGACCCTTGCATGGCTGGATTCATCAGTCCAAGCGAAAGTCAAACTATAGCCAAGATCAAGATGCACCTACTGTTGGCTCAGATCTGGACGAAGTATTGTTTGATACGGATAAAGAATTTGATAACATTTTATCCGAAAACGCAGTCACGGAGTTCCTCAAAGATATGGATTAAACTGTGACTAAGACAACAAATTTGTTCATGACATTCAGTATTTTCTTAAGAATAACCAATGATAATTCAGCATAGTTGGCATGTTTATTGGAAATCATGATTTTAGTTTCTGATCTGACTCGTTATATATATTTTTCATTCATTTTTCGTGTATAATCGAGAGGTTAACAATTTAGATTTGAGAGATTAGGAGAAATATCACAGGGAAAAAGAAATTAGCTTTGACAAATGTTCAGGGACATAATGTCACACCAATAAAGGTGAAAGCCCTTTTTTTTAGTTTTTTTTTAATGTTTTGTGACAAAAAAATCTGGCAAAATTGAAAATGGCGACTGTGAATTTTCGCATTTGTCGATCCCTGCAATAAATATCTAATTAAGGAATAAATACATCTTTTCATGAGTGCAGTGACTTTTAAAATGATTCGTTTCCTATATTCATAATGGATTACACATATTTCCGCAACTTATTCAATATGGGGTTTTATACAAAACGGACCGAACCGAAAGTACCGGACCGGACCGAACTTTTTCGTGGACCGGACCGAACCGGACCGGACCGAGCTCATGGTCGGACCGACCCACCCCTAATAGACTTAACACATTGTTGCACGGAGCCCTTCAATTATAATCAGTATTTTTTCACAGATATCCTGCTTATTATTGATATAATCTTAAGATTGTGCAATGTGACAAAGCTGTCATTGATGTTATTTTAAATCTCAGTGCAAACAAATATTTTATTCAGTTAGTACCTTTTTGCACGGGCTACTTCAATTTAAAATTCTATAACAAGCACTTGAAGAATGTGTCTTAGCATTTCGCAGCCGAAAACAAACGCCTTGTGACATGTCTGACGTCATGGCATATTTAAACCTTACACTTAAGGGCTGTTATTTCCGGGTTGATAAAAATAGGGGTGATACTTTAAAAATGCAATAAATCGGTACATTTTCAAACTAATTTTACAAGCAAGTTTTTCAGCATAATACGCAACAGCGATAAAACTTACCAAAAAAAAACAGGGTGTCTGGTTTGTCTAGTATACAATTTTAAAGAAAAATATTTCGACATTTTCAATTCATAGCATCTGCATTATCGAGAAAATATATGACTACGGATGTATCATAATGTATAGTGCGCTCACCTATGACTCCAAAAACGAAGACACTAAAGTACTATCTGTACTGCATAAATGGCATTATGTGAAATAATCATTCATTTTTACAGAGTGACCTACACCTACGGGTCACAACTTCGCGACAAATAGTCGGAACTTATTCTGACTAAAAGCTGCAACTTGTCACGTCTAGTTGGAACTAGTTCCGACCGCAATGTCGCAAGTTGCGTACTGCATGCTTTTGACGCAAAAAGTCGTGAACGTTATCTTGAGCTTCATTTGGCTTAAGATAAGCGAGATAACATTTGTTTGTTAGTTTGTGGAGCAACCCCAAATAAGAATCATAAGCCTTGTTGGAATGAAATCTGCAATGATTTATATTAGGTGTTTAAAACAGTCGTTCTTAAGCCACAATATAGCCTATACATGATTTTGAAATAGATTTATGTCTATCAACATATCTCCATAAGTGTTGGAATGAATACCTGATCTCTGGTAAAAGTTCAACTGATTTGGTTACAAACTATTTGTAAACTATTTGCTCATGTCATGAAAACCTTGTCTCGGGGAAATCACATTTTCATCTTATAAATGCACCTATTGAATTCTGATCCCTATAAAGCATAATATCACAAAAAAAAATCCCTTTGATCTCCCTCACGGAACTATGAATATGATGCTAAACGGTTCAAAGAAGGATTAATAAAAATCGGTCAATTGTGTATCAGCTTAATCCCGTCATGCTTATACATGTACTTGATACACGTTGACGGCATGGGGTACTCAAAACTGAGGACTAATGAAATGTGTTAATGATTTTTCCAATATACTATATGCATATGTAATGCTTATCTCCTTGTTGGGAATAAATGTCAAAGAAAACAAGCCATCGTTGAGGGCGCAGACCCCAACGGGACACCAACAGTCAGTGTATTTTGATATATTGATGTAAAGCATGTACAAAGCCTATTGCGTGGTTTTAAAACAATTAAATAACATCTTTCTCACAAAGTCTTTATCACAACGTCTTTCTCACAACGTCTTTGTCATATCTTTCTCACAAAGTCTTTCTCACAACGTTATACTCACAAGGTTTTTCTGACATCATCATTCTCACAACGTAATGCTCACAATGTCATTCTCACAACGTTTTTCTAACAACTTCATTCTCAAACGTTGTCGTATGATCAGACCGTAGTCTTGTTTCGAAGGTTTTCAAAATTAAATACTTTAATTGTTTTATCATTTTCCCAGCATATGGTAGATAGAGTGTCACTGCCTATCAAATACAATAAAGGCACTGACAGCAAATTATGTCAAAGGTTGTTACTTCCATAGAATAAGTGTAATGGACTTATTCGACTTGATATACAATCTATATAAAACTGTGCAATGATGATGCCAGGTGTGTGCGAAATTTTCAGCAGTCGCTGCGAAATCCAAAGTAAAATAGTATTCAATCGAAAATCATGGAATTATTATAATAAACTTATTTCATTGTATTTCACAGTGTTCGCAGAAAATTTCACCCGGGCCTGGTCACATCATGGCACACGTGATGAGTATACCTTTTAAGCGAGAAGTCTTAGGCCTCGCATTACAAACTTAATAAGCTTGATAATGATAAGATACAGCTTTATGGTGGAATACAAGCATGTTTTTCTACAGGTTTGAATCCAACCCGGGATAGTTGCTAGTAAATCGGCGCGTGCCGATATGTGATGCTGTTCTAATCCTTTCCGGACATTTGATTTCGCCAGTGGCCATAAAGTTTCGAACTATTCATTAGTTTTTTAGATATTTTTTTTAGAAATTTTATTTGAACGACGAAGTTGTAGGATCGATATACTATTTTTTTAACTTCGCACTATTCATAGAGGAATAACTGCACCACTACATGTATATCTATCTATCTTCAACGTCAAGTATCAGAATCAGTATCAAACATAACAAAAATTATATTTTTTTACTATTTACTTGAAAGACGAAGTTGTAGGATCGATCGAGCACTTCGGCAATACTGCAGGTTCGCACACACATGTGTTCCAGCTGGGGTTCCTGCAAAACAGCAGCAAGGTAAATATAGAATAAGAATCGCGTTTTGGGGCATTCTAACTGTAAAATGCAAATCATCATTGTATATCGCATTGATTAAACAACGTTTTATTGATACTGCAGCGTCTCACATACATGTGTTCCAGTTGGGGCTCCTATAAACAGCAGCAAGGTAAACAAGTGATAAGAATAGGGTTTTGGGAAAATATTTAGAATACATAATCATACACAAAGCCATGAGCTGCATATAATTATATAGTTACTTCGTTGTCGGAATGATTAAAATATAATATTATTCAATATTAATACATGAAGTTTCTTATTCATATTTGGCAATAACAATAAATAGCACCTAGGGCAAAAAAGGCTTACTCTTAATAAAAAGTATCATCTTTACAAGGTCTTTGCTGTTTTCTGTGTTAAGTCTTCAGCATTGCTTTATCAAAAATAAACCTTCAAACCCGATCATTCTTCTTGAAGAATAAAACGCCTCCTTGAAGCGTAAATCGTTTCCGTCTCCATTTCTGTAAGGAGAAAAAAGATAACTCGATGACGATATTTCGATTTCTTTGACAATATTTATTATTATTTTCTTCTTTTTTTCTCAATACAATAATCTGTCCAAAACATCTACTATAACAAAATAACTATTTAAACGGCATTATTAAAGATGTTATTTCAAACAGTAAACCAAATTTTGTTTGTGGAACACAATTTAAGTTAACCCCCAAGCGCGATATCACTATAAATAGTTAATTGATGAATCTGCTTTAATGGTACACAATTACCTTGAAGCTGCTTTGTCTTGTGAGAAGGATTCCATCCATTACGGTCTCCGATCTTCAAAAAACAGACATGTTCATCATTATAGTTTAAAACCAGGGGTTTTCCTAAGAATTTTGTAAGGGCGCCAAATGGCGCCCTGTCCCAGATTTGAGGGCGCCATTTCCTAAAATATGGGCGCCCATGTTTATGAAGACCAATTCTACTCAACTTTGCCTAAAACGAAGGTCATATTCCTAGGGTGTAAGATATGATAATTCATCCGATAATGAATAGGTGATCTGATTGTCAGAAGCATCTTAAACACTTTTGTTTAATGCCATCATTATCGAGACATTGGAAACAAATACATTATGTGTATACCGCGTATATCATGTCCTTTACTACAGAAAATTATATGAGTTACATGTATTTAATTTCAATTCGATGAAGGTGCGAGTGCTGAAAGCGCCAGCAAAAAATATATAAAAAAAAACCTTCGGTCAACTGGATAAACGAAACAAATTAGATCGACACAAAAAATGTCCGCGCTTATAACTGAGACTAAGATACAATCCACAAAATAGTGATTTGAAGTCAAAATCAAAAGTTAAATGGCTTGTGATTGTAGCCGAGGAAAAGCAACTGGACCTTTCCTTGCAACCGATTTTACGCTTTTTATTTAGCTTCGATGAATATTTATGTCAAATTCGGGCAGTTATTCGAAGGAAAATCGACGCTCTGGTCCTTATTTTATGGCGCCATCGGGCACCCTAGCCTTTGATTAAGGGCGCCATTTTCAACTTGAGGGCGCCCATGGCGGCTGGCGCCCTCCTAGGAAAACCCCTGCTTACCAACTAAAGGATTCACTACATGACTTGAGAGCATGATAGATTTTGTTTCATATTGTCTCGCTTGATGATAACTCTATTTCTAAGCCTTTGAAGAGAGTTTGAAAATATTTTTATTTCAGGTATCGGACAATCGTGGGCGATAATGGAATATTTCATCACAGTTGAGCAAAACTGTTGGTTTTAGCATCGTTTTATGGTACAAACCAATTTACTAATATGATTATTTATGATATCATTCCATCGAAGCATCAAAACAAATATGACAATGAGATTTAAAAGAGGTAACTTAAAAATGTTTTACTTGGAAACCAGTAAGATTGCAGATAAGTAAAAATCAAATATTTTTTAGTTCGGGGTAACAAAAGGATTTTCTCCAAGAGTTCTCATTCATTTATCATTGACGTGTAAGTGTATTTAAGTGTTTGCTTGAAGAGCATCCCACGAGCTGTTCCCCCAAAAAGCTGTTCACCACCAATTTCCAGCTGGCTTGGAAATTTGAGAAAATTTATTCTGGCTTGGAGATCTGAGCCGTTTGAGGAACACCTTTTTTTGATAATTTCTATTTTTACAATAATTAGTGAGAATTATCATTTAGAAATTGATAAATGTTGTTGTCTATCAAACTGTTATTTGCAAGATATGATACGTAATTTGGATATGTTCAACATTTCGATTTTTGCAAAAGGTGTTCATTTTCTGTTCCAAGCTGGCTAGAAAAGTAGAAAACAGCTCACCCGGCTCGGAAAAAGGAACACGTTTTTTGCAAAATTTAAATTTTCAAAAACTATTATTTTGTTGGCGTTTATCACTGTTATGTGGTTTTAAGGTGATTTTACAACTTTTTGAAAAATGTGTCGTGGGGTGCCCTTCTTTGTTTACAAGTGTTCAAGTGCAAATATAGATGAATTCAAAAATTATTGAATGTATATTTCCATAAGGTGTGCCAATAAGCAAAACAGCCTATGGAAAGATACGAATAATCACATTTGGTATCACAATTATGGCTTCAAGAACGCCTCGATTTTCGTTAACTCAATTTATCAACCACCCACACAGTTTCAATGAATTCAATTACGAATCTTGTTTTCGCTCATAACTGTTAATGAAAATTCTTGGATCAGTCTGATCTGAGTGAAAATATTATTTGTGCATTAAGAAATTAAATACCCTGTCCCACGTGTATATAAGCCTAAAAATAATTTTGTAAAAAAATCTTGCATCCAACAAATTAAATATGTTTTACATACAATAGGTCAATAGATAAAAAATGTATATAACATATAATAACATATAAATGTTGTTATATTGCTTCACAGGAAGACAAAATATCTGGTCATATTTTGCTAGCCCATTTTATGCATTTTTTTCAATAAAAAGTTTCATTTTCTATCACAATCACATCAAACTGTTTGAATGATGTTAAGTTTTTTTTTTAATGTTCCTGGATCGAATTCACATGCTACATAATAATCGTTTATTTGGATTATATTATATTTTGCAGTAGGAATAGGGTATGGATATGAATGCTAAGTCTATCTTTTAACCAGTTTATCACCATACTATCTTTTACCTTGGCACGTTTTGGTTCATCAGTGGAAGTGTTGAAAATGACAACCTACTTTACTATATACACTTTTTATTATTTTTCAAACAATCAATATTAATTTCATTTTGTATTCAAAACAACATAAATAAAGTGTACAAGAATTATAAAACATTTTCTGACCTCGTGACTTTACTATGGAAAATAAATACGATAACATAACAAGTCTGAATAGAACACAACAGATCACATGTTTTTAGTGATTTGGTTAAGCAACTAGTCATGCATAAATGTTGCTACTCTGAAACTTACAGCATAAAACTAAAGTTGTCTCGTAATTTTAAAAAAACCAACCAATGGACATTTCACAGGCCTTCTAAACATACCATACAACAAACTTTTGAATATAAATAGCTCATTATGAAAAAAAACAAATGATTTATAACTAAATTATTTCTTGCGAGATTTTCTAAAATTATTAATTAAACTAGGATTTTTCTGAAAATACAATTGGAATAATTTATACATTCAAAGCGATACAGTTTTTGAACAATTAAATCACCCAGACGGATCATATTTACTTATAACCAGTTTAGACGGTCCAATAGAAATTTCCTACAATTTCACATGTCATAACCGGCGTAGGATTGCAGAAAACAAAGTGGTCTGGCAATGCGTGCTTGTAAAAGTATTGGCCAGGTACTTGGAGTTCAGGTGTGCAGGGATTATTGAAGGCACAGTCAAAGTCACGGAGATCTGTTAATTAATCAAGAAATGTAAATAAGAATACGAAAACAATTACGTTTATAAGCCAAATTGCATTAAACGTGGATACCTAATACCAGATGTTATACATTTATAAAGTAATAAAATACTACAAATTCTTACACACATTTGAAATGCATCATGTGGTCTAGATCCATGATCTCTATTTTATGATATGATACAGTTGTAAATGCAAGGTAAATGCATTAAATGGGGCTGTATATTATGTATAAACATGTACCTGCACAGAATGGTCTCAATTTCATGATATGATACGGTTGTAAATGCAAGATAAGTGCATTAAACGGGGCTGTATATTATGTATAAGCATGTACCTGCACAGAATGGTCCACTATAGATGCCAGTGCATTCACACACGTATGTTCCTTCTCCATCAACGCAAGTTCCTGTGTTGCAGTTAATTTCTCGGCAATCATCAGCTGAAATGCAAATTATTCACTATTAAATAAAAAGACCTATTATTGTTAAAACAACAATATTTTAAAAATGTTAAGCATTTTAGTAGAGTATATATTCTAATTTTTGTTTGTTGACAGTGATGGAGTTGATGCATCGACAATCATAAATTGTAATACAATTTAATGTTTAATCAATTAAATTTTAATCAATTTGATTTAATGTTTAATTTGTAATCTATTAACATGTTTATTCATTGTACTATATAAAGAAATGATTCGATTTTGTTGAAAGAGTGAAAGGACTGCGACATATAATGAGGTCTTATATTGTAAAATAAATAAAAATGTTGTCATTTTTGATTATTTAAGAATATAATTTAATATGAATTATCTAGAATGTAAATATCAATGAACTTTTAGATGAGATAAGGCAAATGAACAGTAACAACATCAAAAGAAATAGCAATATTATATTGAAGTAAAATGAAAGGAAACAGTTAACTTAGAAGAAGATTACTGTAATTACCATTGATTTATGACCCCTAAGCCCATGGACTCTTAATGCAAGAGAGAGAGAGAAAAAAAATACAGAGAGAGAGAGAGAGAGAGAGAGGAGGGAGGGAGAAAGTGAGAGTGGGAAAGAAAAAAAAAGTTCAGAAGACCACGGAAGAACACATGAGAGAAAGAACAATCAGACGTGTAAGGATTATGGAAAACTTTGTAAGATGACATAAAATATTAAAAACAACCATAATTTATACATGCATATGTCACATTGAAATCAATAAGACACATTATTCGCTGACGAAATCTTGCTATATATTCTATTAAAAGTACCTGTGTCTTTAAAAAATAATAATACAAAAATAATGAAGAAATAAAAAAAACATATAAACATGAAAAAGAAAAAAAAACAAAGATAAAAAAGTAAAAATAAATTTAAAATAATAATAATAAAAAAACATGTTTCTTTACATACCTGGGTCCACGACGGGTTCTGAATCGATCCTGTACACGTAACGTCCTAGGATTCCCGACGCCACGTTGCTTCCAGTGAGGAGATAGGCGGGCTCTTTATAAAAGCTGTATCGTGATTCTGGATTGTTGGGCAGTGACAGGTCAAAGTGGGACATGGAAAAGCCGGTCTACAACAACAAAAGGTGACTTTTGTGTAATTGTTTGTCTACCGGTATGAAACAATTTATGTACAAAGCAATTGAAATAAATATTTTGAATGATTCAATCAACTGTTGGTTGCAGTGAGGAGATAAGCGGGGTCTTTATAAAAGCTGTATCGTGATTCTGGATTGTTGGGCAGTGACAGGTCAAAGTGTGACATGGAAAAGCCGGTCTACAACAAGTCAAAGTGGGACATGTAAAAAGCCGGGTATTCAAGCGGGCTCTTTATGGAAGTTGTATCGTGATTCTGGATGATTGGGCAGTGACAGGTCAAAGTGTGACACGGAAAAGCCGGTCTACAACAACAAAGTAGTTTTTGTGTATATTTGTTTAGCTATATGTAAGGTGTGATCACATTATACAAATGTATAAGCTTAATGTACGGTGCAAAAGTATAAATAATTTATCAAATAGAAATATATAATCATATGAAGTACTCATTTATAACGTTAATATATTCTTATCTATAAAATTCATTTAAAAAATATAAATTATGTTATATATGAGTATATATTTTGGTGCATACCAGAGAGCTATTCATATCGAATGTACAATAAATCCAAGCGCTTATAAAAACTCTCTCACTTTGGTCACAAAGAGTAGTAATGCAGGAACTCTACCTTGAAACGGTCATTGTCAGTTCCCCATTGCATTGCACCATAGGCGAAAAGGGCAAAGGTACTCTCGTCTGTCCCAAGTGTCCCACTGGCAACGATCATTTGAAAGGAGTTGGTAAGCTGGAATGCAAAATATTTAGAAATATGACATATATAGAAGTCTATGTAGTGGTAGACAATTATCATACGCATTTCTTTCATATTTAGTCAAAATAAGTTGACTTTGACATTCATGAGAATGTTATAATATGGCACGGCAATAAAAAAAATGTGATAACTTTTTTCGATCTATTTTATTGATTTTATTTTGTTGGAAACCTGGATGAACGCGAAGCTTTTCAG
>LQRL01140777.1:10373-27181 GCA_001703475.1 Hydroides elegans
TAATTGTTCAGGAGTCGACATTGTTTTATATTTTGTTAGTCCTTAGCCCTTGTTTGATGTGTATTGAAATATAAATCATCGATAAATGCATTTATAGAATTGATGGTCTTCCGGTTATGACTCTAACAAATTAGCCCAAATTAAATCAAATCGAAACGGCACTAATAGGCAGTTTTTTCTTCAATTTGAATTAAACTAAATTGTTTTTAAAATTCAATTGTGTCAACCCAGTCTATTTTGTTCGAGCAATGAAGCAAACAACAACAAATTGTTGAAGAGCGGATCGTAATTTCCGAGTGTTATTGACAGGCGGGGTCATTGGTCTGTTTTGGGAGAAGTGGGCAATTAAACATAACGACTTAAGTGAATCATGTCATTAAGTTTAAGGTAGTTTGGCCATTACATATATAATTTTCAATATAAATGGTAGGGATGTAAAATATCTTAATCTTTATTGACCTTCAATTTCAGTTTAAATGGTTTCTAACTAACACTATCACAGTTTAGAAAGTAATTATGAACATAAATCTACAAACATACAGGCTAATAAAAAGAATGGTAATAAATATGGCTTTTACTTTCACTTTTGTTATTGCGGTTGGTATTACTCAAAAGTTGAAGTTAGAAGATAGGGTGCTGTAAAAAATAGTTTTACGATAAGCCTAAATATTTATTTATCCTTCACGAGTGCATTATGTGATTGAATCGAACAATAAACATTTCTTGTTTCATTATTACTTTGAAAGAAAACGCGGTTTGAACTTGTTTCCATGTATTTATCTATTTTTTTTATGTTGCGCTAGAGCATCAGGAAGTCAAAACAACACAGGAGGTAAAAAAAACAGTTTTTGACAGAGTGCATCACTGCATCAACGGAACAAAAACTTCATGTGACATTCTGAAACTCTGATGAGAATTCCCAGAGTTTTCACTATCTATACCATGTTCATCATTTGAATAAGTCTCAATGAAAATGCACTTTGCTTCGGTTTTCAAATATAATTCTGTTTCGACAGTCATTCAGTCTAGCAAGAATGATATTGGGAGTTTATTATATGAACATTTATAAGAATATGTGGTTTGAACTTGTATAATATAAGTTGTTTTTATATTATACTAGTGGTTCGACTTAATATACCAATCACGGAGATAGTTTCAGTTTTAGTACAGTGCAACATCCCATAACCCATTTTTATCTTTTATCCGTAAAGATGATTCAATGCAATTAGACTAAAACTTTCTTGGGCTTAGGCTTTTTTCTCCATATTTACTCCATATTTTTCCACATTAGGCAGAATGTTTTTTTTAAATATCATATTCATCCATTGAAGTTTTAAGAATATGCGGTATAGGTCTTGGACTGAATAGTGACGCACATATAATGAACAGGCGTACCACCTGTATAGGCACGTTAATGACAACATTACCATGTGCAAAGTCTAGCCACTCTTACGAAACCTAAATTTTGTCATGTATTTTCGATATCTACCTCGCGAAATCGATCCTCCAGTCGAAGACAACCTCGCCGTAACTGTAGCTGCAGACGCAAAGTCTTTTTGGCACGAACCGGTCTCCTTAGATTTCGTAGTGTACTGGATTCCTTCCCCTGTTGCTTCATCCCTCTGCGAATGTCTACTTGCTAAATGTTTATCATTGTGTCCTGATGACGTCACTTCATCTTGACCACGTGACGGCGAATACTGACTAGCGGTTTGACTGGCTTGCTCGTTAAGAGCGAGAGGAGAGGTCTCTGTCCTTTCTGTTATCACACCATGGGTTAATACTGATTGTGAATTAGGAGGAAGTCCCGACGCTTCCCTATATCGTCCTTGCTGTTTATCACCGGAGATATCTGTACGCATTCCCGAACGACCCTTACTGGAATCGACGGGTACAGTGGAGTCTGATTGCGACCGCGCATGCCTTATGGGCAACGTATCAGCACCAAGACGTGGAGAACCACTAGTGCCACCATCTCTTAGCTGTTCCGATCCATGCATGCCATTGCCCATACACGATTTCCGTTTACTCGGGTGCATGTTGGGAAGCGTACTTGCGCCGCCCGTTGACGCCCTTTGCTGCACGCGCGCGGACGCCCCACCAGTGGGCGACTGATTGGCGCTAGTGCTGCCACCACCGGAAGTGGCGAGCACGTTGTATAGGGAGTCGCTGAATTCGGCGCCGTAGGTCAGCGAGCCGACGGCGGCCGAGCGGGAGGCGCGCTTGCGCGAAAACACCATCGTGTGGAATAGAAGTTCCGATTGCTACTATCCTAATGGACAAATACTATCCTTACATCAAAAATAATATAGCCTATCCGAAATGTTGTTTATCCATTGAGAGCATCTTTAAGGTTCTGACTCAGAACTGAATTTTTACAGCTAGACAGCTGGTTATATAGGTTATAACCGTTTAGATCTTATAACAGTCATAATATTATCCATCTCATCATCATAGAGCGTCCAATATCAAAAGATATAAAGTGTTTGGCGACATATAAAAGATTACACTACGAGGAACACAAACTAACTTTATCATTAGCACCACAATATCTTAAATCACAATGCATCACTGTCAATATTTCACGACTAGGAAAACCCGTTCCTTCCTATGTCGCCGCATAATAATTACACAGCGTTTGATTAATCACTCACACGTCACCATACCCTTACATTTAAGTAGTACCCTCTTTAAAGAGACAAATAATTGTATCCATTGTAGTCACGAATGCCTCGTAATGACACCCTTCTCATTACTTCGCTCTGACTATCCACACAACACAGGTAAAGAATAACTGCGAATAGCCTTAATAACTGCGATGAATTATCTCCTCCAATATGAAATGGTCCGCGAATTTTAACTGTATACAGTTGAGCTATCCGTTTGTTGTGTCCCTTCTATTCTTGGCACCATTGACTTCAATGACATTCAGTGACATTGAACTTTGTGCTTTGTGGTGGTATTTTAGACTCAAATTCATTAAGTTAAAAAGTCCCCTCCAAATATATATTTTAGGAGTCTTTCAGTGCAATATGAGGCAACATAATAGTACTCTGGTAATTGTTTGTATATCCTCAAGAAAATACGTTAATCCGATCGGTAACTTTTAGTGTCTAAAGAAGGTTAATATACCAAACAGTTGATTTATTAAGCAATTACGTGAGAAGCAAACACGCAATAGAACAGGCAGTGCGCAGTCAGAATTTTATTTTTAGCAAAAACCTTAAAACTTTCTTAAGCATACTTGCACCAGAATCACCGTATTTTGTTTACGTCCTATCTTTGCCTTTCTGCGTCAGAAAAAGTTTATCCCTTTCGATATTGTTCTCCTTTGAACACGAAATCACCTGTGAATTTTGAACAGCAGCTCAAACGATGCTGCTAGGTGTTTTAGATTCAAACTCGCTCCAGAGTAAAAGCAGAAATTTAGGTTGCGGAGATTATTTCCAACTTTTTTCTATCTTTTTTTCCAATATATGCTTCACAGCTGACTGACTAATCACAAGAATTATTGCTTATGCACACACCGGTTATTTATCTCAGTGCTCGTTGTTTTTTCCCTATATCCCGTACAACAATATATGGATCATGCAGAGCAATGGAATGTGCCGAATGAATTCACTCTACTTCTATTCATGGAACGGGAGGTCCACAAAGGTTTGATTCCCGTTTGCAACATTATGTTTTTTTTTTCAAGAGCTGTGGTTCATTTTCGCTTATTTCGCCTACAGTTGATTATCGCTAGATATTACATGGAACTGTGGTCAAAGATAACCTTAGGTACTTCAAGAACGAAATAAATCATCGTAAAATAAGTCTCAATCTAGAATAGTTTGTTGAATAGCGGCTATAATATTATCCGGTTTATTAAATCAAGAATCTAATTTGATTTACAAATGCAATATCTAATATCCATGGTCTTTATGGACATAATATATATCCTTGATGGCCATTAAAAATGACCATACATAATACAACTTAGGTGTTCCGCTCGAAATATTAAGATCAAAACACAGGCGATGTACTCATTACTCAATTAGTTTCGACAGCGTCAAACGACAAGAAAAGAGCATACGCGGAATGTCCAAAGAATAACATATAGATTAAAAATGTTATGAATGAACCGTTGTGGAGATCCGAGCCAGTGGATTTACTCCTATTGTTCCAGGATCTTTGTTCCCATATTGATAAACTTAACCTTAAGAGCTACACCACAAACGTTTACTAAAGCTGTGTTTTTACTGAATTCTGTCCAAATTCTTATTGACATAAAAGGTCGCATTTTTTACTCTCGACTGATTTTTCTCTCTCTCAATCTCTATCTTCTCGTATTTCAGAGTTGTGTGTCTATCCATAACTTGAGACTCACGTCATTTTTCAACAAGTAATCGAGCAAGCATATTCATAATAATTTCGATTCCCTTCCGACGAGCGATAGGTAAAATATTCTTTTATCTATCTATCATCAATATTTACTTTTTAGAATGCCAGTATAAGCCTTCAGGATTGTAAATACGCCAGAAAATTCAAATTTCTAATGAGTTCAAACATTTTTATATGTTTAATGTGGTATCCGCCCAAAAAGTTTCCGCCCAAAAAGTTTCCGGCCATAAAGTTTCCGAAATTGACAACATGGGACATAAAGTTTCCATCCAAAAAGGGTGCTTAAATGTACAATTTATGCAAAAAAAGTTTATTTCCTATTTTCTATCGACCCTACAAAACTGTTCATGATATAAAAAGAAAAATGATAATATTCATTATCTTTATTAACATAGTTTTGACTAGAAACTTTTTGTCCTATGTTGTCAATTTTGGAAACTTTATGGCCGGAAACTTTTTGGCCGGAAACTTTTTGGGCCGGATTCGTTTAATGTATATCAATCGAAAGGAAAACTCGTTATGACGCATTTATATCCAGAGTAACTGTTTGCATCCTGTTGAAAATAATCTTTCTATTTTTATCCACGTCTACATATTTTTTCCAAGTAGCCAACGCCTTTGTATAAATAGATTTGACATAACGTAACAAAAGCAAGTTCAAATATGGGTTAACAAAGCCTCGTAAATCCACCTTTTTATTTCCATGTTTTGTCTTTGAGCTTGTCTCTAGATTATTTCCCTCTGTGCATGCTGGTACATTAACATCTAACCTACTCCTAAAACAAAAGAGCTTTGTGTTTTTTTAAGCGACACAAACAACTTCGAAATCCCAGCAAGGCCCATTCACTTTTTACAGCTAGGCTTTCATCGAGATTTCCACAGCGTATGATCAGTCTGAATCGTGCTTTAAAATGAAGTTTTTCTCCTTAAAAAAATAACATACTTCTTTCAGACGCACAATTTACTAAGTGCAAGTATTCAAAATCATTCACTTATAACACCCGATGCATTGTTAGATTTCTGCTTGATTTGAAAATATAAAACGCGCAATGTGATGGGTTTAATAGTGTTTTATTAGGACGTGCGTATTTAACAAGAATGTAGCGAAGAGGCTTAAATCAAACAGGCATTATTGTAGGACTCGAACTTCAGAAATATTTTCATTTAATATATATGTACCATTAATATATCACCATTGCATATTTTTGGCCTTGGACTACAGTTATGTTAAATATCATTTTCCTTAAACAGCAAAAACTGTCTCACCAATATCTACTTATCTTAATATAGGACTTTAATATAGAAATTCCACACAGCAAATAAGGGGTTGTAAAAAAAATGTTCTGACTTGGATATTTTTTATGGAACAAATAAACTGACATTAATATAAATCGACTTCTGTTAAGATATTAATTTATATAGGATATGATGGGATATAATAAGAATTTCGTCACAAGATATCGAACCCTGCTCTACCATTGAAATAATTCATTGCTGCTTAAAAAGATATGCACAACCTTGATGTTGTCTTGCGACTGAGCTACATAAATATTCCTTTTGCAAGTTACTTTCTGATTCTGACTTTAACGTTTTAATGGGGAAACATTTTTGGTATTGTATGTTGTAACGATTACATCGTCTGTCTGGGCAATTTTCTATTTATTGGAATAAAAAGTTAATTGGAGAGGTATCGGAAATAAAAGTGGTTACCAGAATATGCTTACGATAAATTTAATATTTTTTCCTAGATATAATAAAAATATATTAAATATTCGGCAATAAATAATTTTCAGGAACATTGTGAAACTAACAGTCGCAACCTATTTTTGACACCTGTTCTTTTTTAAAACAACCTCCAGAGCAGTGAGTTCGTTTAGCTAATTTATCACCCAACATTTGTTTTTAAAATTATTTCTGAGGCTTACATGTATGCATAACATGAGTACATTGTATTTCTAGTTAGAGGGATATTCAATTCGGCATTCATTCCCCGTTCTTCTTCTTATTTGTATCATTAGATCTTGGTGTTCAAGGTAAAATGATATTAAGGATTCTCTTGAAAAGCTATAATATGTTCATGAAATAGGACAATAATCAGGCGAAATGTTTAAGCACCGACTAACCTTCATCTGGAATAAGATAAGGTTAAATGAAATAGGGTAAAATAAGTATTATAATTAATATGAAAAAAAAAACAGTTTAAATTGAACCTCATTTTCAAACAAAAAATAATACAAGGTTTACCCAGTTCAACTTGATTATTTCAATGTTAAATGCCACAGAAAGTCTTCATATTTCACGGACATTGCGTGTGTTGGTGTAATATTCGCAACACAAATTTGCAAATCGACATAAAGTTATGCAAGAATTCTTCATTTACATGATTTAAGCACGTTTGAATTTATTATTGCTATGAATTACGATTCGTTCAAACAGTCTTTGTTTTATGGACATGTATTTATGAACCATGGCAAACATATATTCAATAGTATTTAATCAAAATAAATCACATAAATTAGTTAAATGAAATACATGTTTATGCACATATATTTTATTTTATATTTCGGTATGGGCCTATTTTTTAAAATATAAACTACATAAATAAACTTCACAGGTTTCTAAAATAAAAACCGTTTTTTTACGAACCTGGAAAGTTATCGGGATCCAGCGCAGGCATAGACAGACTCTGTTTCTTGGAAAGCTTATCCTTTTTCTTTTTTCTCAATCTCATTTTTGCAAGCTATATATAATCCTTTTTTGAAAATGTGTTGTATCAAAATTATATGTGGCGCCTTCACGTAGGCTAAATACTCAATAATTCAATATTTTCAGGTGTTGAGAAAATAGTTTTAACAAATTAAATTGATAATCTGGTTGCTTTTATTTCTTACATTTATCTGTTAATATCCTCTTGTGCGTTGACTACTGTAAGTTTATAAAATAACCTTTTGCATCTTAATATATCCAGCAAGGTAGCGTTTTGTCATATAAGATGTGCTTTAGCCTAACGGCGCAGTATTATATCATCAGACAAATTATCATTTTATCCAACATATTCTACGCATTTGTCCTGAATATCGTTTATAAAATCGTACTTAAATAAGTAAATTTTAGTTTTTTTTTAATGCTTATAATTCAAGCTTCCAAGTTAACATTATATATTTCAAGAAATCTGTATCCTACGATTCGTTCATCCCATGAAATCAAACGCGATAAAATGTAAATCGAGTGAAGCACATACTTTTTATACTAGAACAAATATTCTTCCTACTTCAGAATATTATATTCGAATCATCCAATAAAATCAACTTGTGTGACTAGTTTATATAGAAGGCAATTTCCTAATTTCATGTAATTCTAAGGAATAGCCTAACAGTTAACAATGTTCATTCATATACTTTTACTGCCTTTCTGCTTATCCAATTTAAACCGTCCAGTTAAGTTAAATGATTAGAATCTTATTGAACTGCCGAATATCCGACTTCAAAACGTGCTTGATAATCTGGTATTTTTTAGCTTTACGACCATGACCCATTGAAATGCGATATTGTTTATATCGGATTGTTGCGCTGAATAAATTAAATGCAATTGTCCCGTATGAATAAACATGTTAAATAGCAGCTACATCAGTCAGCACTTAATATCATCGCATCAAGTGCGGAAAACCCTATGCATATTTCTTCATATTATCACTAACCTTTATTTGTCAAGTATGTTAAACAGTGCAGATAAACGGTATTCACCCCTGTATTTTTGAAGCCAATTTTCCTTGTTTCATTTGTTTTAATGAATGCCAATGTATAATTTCACGTAGACTTCTAGACTGTTTATACATTGACATCAGGTGTATTTACCAATTTGACATTCCCCAAAATTATTTAATGCGTAACAACAGGTTTACCCTTGTATAAAATTTATGATTATTATAAAAGTCAAACACTGGGTTTATTTCACTTGTACAGTTAACCATCGTTAACACCGGATGGGTTTAAGTAGGGGGCTTGAACGGATTCATAATGCACATATCCATGTTTTGAGTGACGGTTCATTATTATTTTGCAAGCTATAATATCCATTTATATTTTCGTTGTTTTTGTCTGGAACGGATTGACGGTAGTATATATTCACTACATATGATATTTTGATATATAAACCGTTAATTGAATGTCTCTAATTCTTCGACTCGAATGTCTCGAATTCTTCTCGCAAAAGAACGCATCCATCTTGCAACTCAAACAATCAGCTTTTCCTTCAATATTATTTTCAATACTAAAAATATCGGATAGTATCCCCATCCCATTGCGTCCCCGATCATCATATCCAATCGCAGGTCCGGTGTCATACGGTATGTTTACAACGGCGTTTCTGTATAGGCGCACTTCACACGAAATCGTACACTTCACTCTCATCCTGTAACATTGGGGCTGCACTATACGTTTAGCCCAGGGTCATACTACCTCCGTGTTTGGAATGGACGAGTCTATATAAGATAAGGGACACGGGTAAAAACAAATGGCCGGAAATACACCTCAATTTGTATTTTGAATAATTGTCTCATACATTTTATTCAACACCAGTTTATGTATGAGAAAAGGAAGATTTAACTTGATGAAATGCAGGTTCCAAATAAAAAAATTATATAAACATATTGACCCACTACATATCATAACTTAATTCAAATTTAGATCAGTTTTATAGACACCAGATCTTGCCATTGGGTGTTTTATAATGTCGCAACATTCCACAAAAATATCTGCATATTACCATAATAAATCAGTACAATAACGAAATAGTCAAAACGACATAAACAATAAAAAATATTATAAGAATAAAAAGGAAAAATGAAATATTATTATTCATTAGAAATTTTAATTTTGTGGAATGTATGCTACTGAGGGGAGACGTTGCTAGAATTTAATGAAAAATAACATATAAAAAGTTGAAGGAAAGGGAAACAGTTGAAGACATTTACGTTTTACATTATTGTTAGAAAAGTGACCGCAACTCCATGATCCCATTTTTCGCATGGCTTTTGGATAAGTATTTCGATAACCAGACCTACTTTTTAATGCAATAATGGTATTATTAAAAGTTATATATTCATTCGTGTCACAGTTGCAATATATTCATTACCGTCATTCATTGAAGCTGCATTACCTTATCATCTATTTTTTTAGAAACTTTTCTTCACTTTGCTTTTTTTCTAAGTAGGCTCAAAAGAAAGTTTTGTGACTTATAGTATGCATCCAAAAAGATGGGACGTATAATAACTTTCACATTCATAAATGTCATCTAATTATGTACTCCTCTATTTAAATGAAAAGGGGGTTTTAAAAAAGTCGCAACATGTCTCCAACACAGCCTTCACATACTCACGCAACTTTTTAGTCTTCAATCTGTCAAATGCGGGTCTTGTATGTAAATCAGTGTATCTTACATCGGCTTCTATACTGATGTTAATAAACAAAGTGATATTCTTTATGTGAAACCATTTTTTGCAAGCTGATTACAGCATATCAGGGCACGAAATTCCCATTGGGCCAGTTTGAAAGGTTGGGGTCTAGGGTCTCCTGAGTTTTTTTGCACCCCGTTACAATATCTTTATAAATAAATATATGATTTTCCCTGATCCATAATTAAATTCCTTGATTTTTTCCTGGTTTTCTCAAAAAGGTCAGAATTTCCTGATTTGAAATCGTATTTTAAAATTCCTTGATTTTCCCTACCACTGGTCAGCCTTTACCGTTAATGCGTTCCAGGTCTCATTTTTTATGTGATATTCCAACGGTCGATGCTAGATATTTTATTTTATTACTATTGCTGGATTTCGTTTATATTTAATATTTCAACGGGCGATGATAGATAGCTTATGCTTATTAGATGCTTACTATTGGTCGAATTCGCCTGCCCCGATTTAACTATGTGAGCAAAGCATAATTTGTTTACATTTCCGAGTAAAAACATCTTGGTTCAAGAACTAAGACTCATATGAGTGCGTGATGGTATTTCGATATTCGATGGGCATTCTTATACGTTTTCTTTACTTGTCATATAACGCGATAGAGGAATCATAATGCACTTAATACATTGTGAGTTATGTTCTGCATCTATATGGGTCCCGTTTATTTACAATATTATTTTACGCCACGTTTATCAGTACATCCTTCCGAATAAAAAAAAAACATAATTTAAAGAGATGTACATAGTTAAGTTATGAAATATCAAACCCGGGATATTACGTACGATAATAAAGAGGCGTTTGTGATACATTAAAAAATCCCAACCGCCCCCTCCCCCATTGGAAGGGGGTATGGGTTTTGTTAATAAATGATTAATGATTTCGCCTCTTTGTAATCACTTCGGGATAAATTCTTCCATATTCCATAACAACATATCCACAGACCTGTCATTCGCATTCTATTGCAGGGGTGGAAATAACACTCGCCATGGCGAGTGAAATTTTCGATTGGCGAGTGTGAATTTCAAGTCACTCGCCAGCCTGGCGAGTGCAAAATTTACTGTCAACAACATAATTTTCCAAAAATTGTTGATTAAATCTTAAGTAGGCTATTTAGATAATTCATTAAAAAATGCGGCTCGTGCCTTCGGCTCTCGCTTTTTTTTTCTTAGAAATAACTTTGTCCACATGCAAACTTAAAAGGGAGCTAATATTTAAGCGGTTTTTTTTCATATTTTTACCTCCTGGCGAGTGTAAATCTTCGCTGGCGAGGGTCAAATTTGTCTCACTCGCCAGTCTGGCGAGTGTGAAAATTATCTTATTTCCACTCCTGCTAATGTGCATATCCACAAGCCTCTACGAACCGTAGGTTAGAAGTTCTGGTCCGCACCAACTCATATACATCTTAAATCGCTATTTCGACCATGTTTGTCAAATTGGCCACCGGAAATACACATTATTTAGTCAAAACAATCAAAAGCTCTTGGTCGTTACCTTTCGTTCATAAATTCTAGCCTCTACAAGCGAGCGATGACGGACAGAAAGACTGGCGATCCGATACCCCAACTCTATAATAGGCCACAACGCTTGGGTTCGGGACCCGGAAACAATAATTCTACATTATAGCTATGATCAATTATAGTATATAAATTTTCCTTCAATATATAAATGATAAAAAATATCAACATAAATCCATAGATTGCTGATCACGCTATCGGAAACCTCAACGCCCCAAATCACATAACGTTTTGTGATGTACAGTCCTATCCGCTCATTTCGTCAGTGCTCGTACCTAGGTTAAAATGACAGGATGACGAGATATCCGATTTCAAAATGACTAATATGGTCGGGATTCGAAAATGACGAGATAGGCGTTTTACACAATAAACGGGTACGATTGTAGTTTTTGAAATAACCTGTCAAAATAGGATATTGGAATGAAACTCATATAGGTTATTCATTTTTGATATAACGATCTCCATATCAAATTTGGCCTAATTAACCACAGAAAGTTTACCGACTTTGGCTGAAACTGTCAAAAGGCACATCTAAATGCCAAGCCCTTTCATTTGAGCCTAAATCCGATGTTTTAGCCCATTCGGTTTAATTCGTCACTTGAAGTCGACCGAATTTGGCCGAAACGGCCAAAAGCCACATCTACAAGCCATAATTATTTGTGATATATCGATCTCTGCACTATATTAGAAGAAGAACCTTTCATTTGAGCCCACTGTGACTTTATTCACTTTACTACTTGTCAGTATCATGAGCATTCACTTCTTATACGTTTTGATCTTCTAAAACAAAAGAAGAAAAGAAAAAGAAAAAGAAGAAAAAAATATATGTGCGTTTGCTTGTAAGTATGAATACCATATGTGAAATTAACCTGTTGAAAACCAAGTATCTAAGACCGTTCAAATGTTCTCGTCCGTACAAGAAAGCGACGATTGTCAGACAGACGGACACACACTAAAATTCAATTTTGCGGTTTGGGTAATTCAAGCTTGTGTCCCATCAAATGATCAAACTAGTTTTAAATCACACCGTGACACCGTTAAGGTGATATGAAAATGGAATAGCATCTAGCAATCAATTTTAACATTAAATCTTTTAAAATCGTCAAATAAAGTATGTTAAGTTTATCAAAACAAATATAGAATTCACATTATTGTAGAGTTGAAGAATGAACGCAGAAAACGAAAGTTCAAAGTTGCCACCTTTGAAATTAAATCATCTAGTAAAATCTACCCTCGCAAATTGGTTTCATAGAGGTTATTATTTGAGTTAACTACCTAAATGTATAGGAAAAATTATAAATACAAGCTTACCACCAGTACTATAATCTTTTGGTGCGAAATCGCTTCTAAAATTGGAATAATTTGAAAAGTTTTCGGTGCTGTGAGCCATTGTTTATCTTCTATTTCCGCCTTTCTATGGTGTATTTTTTCAGTTTGACATCTACACTTATTTGATTGCGCAAATCCTGTCAATAAATATTTTTACAAAATGTGTACTTGTATTTAACATTTCATCAAAATTTAGGCAAACTTCAACTACACATTTAATATTTCAATTTTGTTATTCAAAGTTGATTTAATGAAAAACATGAAATAAATATTTTCTAACATTATATATGCAAATTAAGAAGAGCACCTCACGAGGTGTTCCTCAAAAAGGTGTTTCTTTTCGAAATTTATCTAGCTACAAAGTTTTCAAGATTGCCATCTAGCTAAAAGAATTTAATGAACAGCTTTTTAAATAATTTTCTCTTTCTCACGAATCCATTCGATTTTTTAAAAAATTATTAAGAAACATATAGCTAGGCGTTCTGAATCGAAATGTTATTGAACACTGGTAGTATATAGAAGTATTTTGATTGTTTCATATTTCAAAAAGGGTGCTTCTCCCTGGGAGTCCAGCTAGCTACAGAAATAGAGACATATTTGTAAAAAAAAATAGCTTTTCCAAATGTGATTATTTACTGTATATTTCAATGTATCAAGTGGTTTTGTGTTCAAATTAAAACTTTCTAGATATCAGGTCATGGGGTGCCCTTCAAATTAATATATACAAATATATTCTAGGGGTGTGTTTATATCAGAGATAGCAAAACCTTAAGTCAACCAGCCAGGGGTGGTTAGTTTTTTTTCGCTCGGGCCGGTGTTACGTGCAAAAAAGCCCGCCGTGCTCAAAAGCCCGTGGGGTTTTCTAGCACGCAACCGTTCACGTGCAAAAAAGCCTGAGTCGTCTTATCTGGGTATCTTATGCAAATATTTGAGTTTTATCATGTGGTGATAGAGGGTGGTTGATATTTGAAATTGAAAATGAATATAGCTGGAAATGAAAATAAAAATAACTGTCACACTTTTATTTAAACATATCAAAATCATTTACAGTTAGAGTTTTAACGAAATACTCAAAGAATAATAACAAACCAATGCTCATAATGACAATATATCTGAATATTTAATTTGTTATTTAATGTTTTAACTCTGATTACAAATTTAAACATATCTAATCATTTTATTTTATATCAGGCAAATAAAAGAATTTAGAAAGAAGACAGGGACATTAATAATATAAGAATAAAAAAAATCTATGTTGTATTTAATTTTATTGAAAATCATTAATAATTTGTCATCTTCACCGTTGATAAGCTATCACACCTAAATACTTACATAAACAGATAAGACGACTAGGGCTTTTTTGCACGAGGTGAACTTAATGATTTTCTCGCCGTGCAAGAAAGCCTGAGTCGTCTCGTGATTACTGATAAGAAAAAAAGCCTACCTCCAGAATGTGAGAATTTGCTCACGTTCATAAAGAGAATATAGAGTAACGGGGGCTTTTGAGCACGGCGGGCTTATTTGCACGTAACACCGGGAGATTTAAAAAATCCGAAGTTATTTTTGGCGGATTTGCTTATATATTTTGATTTTCAGGTCGGGTGTTTTACTTTTGAGCTGGTATATTTTCTAAAACGGCCAGTCCGAAGGCCCGGTATATTTGGTTTTTGTTTGCAATTTGCAAGTAGAAGTTAGATGCAACTATTTTGAATAATGTAACTTTAAAACAAACAGAAGGCGTGGAACCGGAAATATTGAACCTGGGGGTGCCAACAGTATAAATTATCAATCTGAATCGGGGGCGAAAATTGATTTGTCTTACATATAAGGGCGGACAGGGGGCGCGCGCCGCATGCGCCCTATCTAGATCCGCGCCTGAACAGAACAGTGCTTAAACGTATTGATTTACATTGTATTTAACACATATTATAATGATACTTCTCTTGTATTTATGTTTTTATATATATCTTATGTACATTTGTTTGTATTTATTATCGCAAATAAATATATTTATTTTTATTGATTTACATTGTATTTTACACTTTTTATGATGATACTTCTCTTGTATTTATGTTTTATATAGACCTTATGAACATTTGTTTGTATTTTTATCGGAAAATTAATATATTCATTTGCGATAAAAAAAATACTGAGGTGTAGGTTTCGGCACAATACCATTTTTAACAATTCAACGACCACAAATTCAAAATTGTTTTCCTTAGGCAGCCAGTAGCCAGTGTAATTTCTTAGTAGTTTGTTTATGATGCCGTTAAGCCCATGTCAATATTCAAATAGGATCTGCGTATTTCAATATTGTGTTTTATCCATGTTACCATTTAAATACATTCTCCCTTTACTTGAGCATGTTACCTAGTGATGCCGCCAACATTGTGCATAATATGTAACCACATTTTGAGCACCAAAACGTGCAAAATAACAAGTGGGCTTTGGTCCTAAATCTGCACTAACCATTTGCACTTGACCGAATAAGTGCCAATTGAGACAGCCGGTGATACAAAGCCCACATCCCTGTATGTTGCCTAGAATCTCTTCAAAATATGATGATCCAGCCTAGCATACGATGAGCTCAGATTTAACATCAACATAAATTGTGCTCTGCGCATATCCTTTGATATCACTTTTTCGTTTAGAACATGTAATAAGGATGTTTTAATGGAATGTTTAATGAAATAGACATTTTCTCATTCAGATAATTACTCTCAAAGTGTTCTTAAAGTTGGTCGATAACTGCCTGTTTGACCGATTTCGATATCAATACTAGATTAGAGAACACACGACATATTTAGTGGAAAAATCTAGATTTTTTAGGACAAGTTTCAAGATGGCCGTTTTGACTATCTATTAAATTTTTGTCCGACCAGAGATATGTCATTAGTTTTGCATCACGAGTCATAGGGTTGAGATGATATTTTCACCGCAAATGCAGGAAAAAGATCAAAGAAGCATGGAGTTAGAGGCACTGATTGCATCAAAGAGCGTGTCTTTCCATGACAAATTTTGTTAAAATGCAGTTTTTCTATTCCAATGCTAACTATGTCTGAATGTATTCGGTCTCTCAAAAACATGCGGAAGAAAAATAAAACTACACAAATGTTAAGGAAGATACGTATGTTTAAATCGTCAATAACCTGGTTGAATATTTAACTATTGGATACTCATATGGACTTTACATCCCGGATATCCCATGTAGAGGAGAAAAATGTGCCATTGCCACATACGGACGACACAATAATTATGCTCATTTGGTAACAACGGAATAGTCAAACGAATTATGTTAGAACAGTGGTTGATGAATTATATAACTCCATATCCGAATCTTCAAAGCATATAAAAAGACTCGATTGACTACAAGTAGCTTAGAACAATTATGTTTTCAGCCCTTTAAAACTATTAGACATAATAAAGTATTCTATTATAGTGTGACCTTTTTGACAAAGAAATGGTTTACATCATGTGCATATTGATTTTGTGTTCCCGAAAAAGACATTGTGTTAATAATTAAACTGTTTTCTATATATCAGGTCACCGGTATTATTAATTCAATTTTAGAAGTGGTAAAATGTTATTAAAACTTAATAAACTACTGATTGTGCTAAGTCTAACATTAGCTTAAGTGTTTCATGCTATAGCATATGATGGACTATAACAGATTTATTGCTCTGCAAACATAATTCCAATCTGGTTGGTCTTTTTTTTGTTGATATTAAAATGTATGTCACATTGATTTGTGGCAATAGAAAGTTTCAAGAATGCCAACTCGATGTTGCTGTACCAATAAAGATTTTCTTTTGATGCACTGCCATTTGGACACGTTTGGATAAAAATATAAAATATGTTTTATTTTATTACATGCACATATTGAATTTCATTGCAAACACATTTGTGATAATTTTTTAAATATAAATTATCAAAACTAAAAAAAGACTCTAAAAATCAAGATTTATTTTCCAAGTAAATAATGGAACACATGTTTAGAAAAAAAATATATAGGTTTATATTAATTTGCATTATATAGAATCATGTATAATGCTCTTTAAAGAATCAATCAAACAAAATTTCATTTTAATTAGATATTTCGCCGGTCACCATTGGCTTTGGCA
>LQRL01140780.1:0-14017 GCA_001703475.1 Hydroides elegans
TCATAGAAAATATATTTTAAATCTACAAAAACCCATACCCCTTCGAGTTTGGGGGCGGTTGGGGCCTGTTCGTGTTTCACAAATACTTCCTTGTTAAATAAGAAAGAAAATATTTTCAAGTTTCATTACATTTTTTAGGCCCCAACCCCAAAGGTTGGGGGCCTATAGGTTTGGGGTGTCAGTCCGTCTGTCCGTCATCGATTGTTTTCCAGGCCGTATCTTTGTAACGGATCTTTCTCATCTTTCTGACAGTTTTGGCCAGATTCGGTCGCCGGAAATGGCCGAATTCGGCCAGAATGTCGAAAAACATCGGTTTTTCGAAACATGAGCTTTTCCAGGCTGTTTCTTTGTAACGGATGGTCGTATCGACGTGGGAGTGGGCGCAAATGATGTGCCTTTTGGCAGTTTCGCCACATTCAGTGACCGGAAGTTGGCCGAATATGGCCGAAACTTCCTAAAACAGCGGTATTTCGAACGTAAGCTTTACCAGGCTGTATCTTTGTAACATATTGTCGTAGAGACACGTGAATACGTTCAAATGAAAGGTCTTGGTGTATAGATGTGCCTTTTGACACTTTCGACCATCGGAAGCTGGCCGAAAATGCCTAAAAGCTTTGATTTCCCAAAACATAGGCATATACGACATATGTTATGTCCCTTCGAATCGTGGGGCGGTTGGGGTCTTTCGTGTTTTATAAATACTTCCTTGCTTCCAAAAATTTGAAATACAATAATGATTATGAAGTTTGATCACATTTTTGTTCAATTTTAACTTTCATTTTAAAATTAGTTACATTTTATCTTCTACAGGCAAGGCACTTCAGCACCTCTTCTGCTGCACAGCAGCTTGTCAGGGTAACTATTGTTAACATGTTTCTATTTATGTACCGGAGAAAAGTCTAATTAGACGATTTTTCATTAACAATTTAAAGAGCCTACGATAAAAAATATATGTTCGTTTAAGGTACATGTATATTAGTTGTCCCCAATTTTGCTATCATTAATATTATTCTTTGTTTCAGCCCCCAATTCAGTTATTTGGAACCGAAGGTCGCTATGCACATGCCCTTTTCTCCGCTGCCAGCAAACAGAAAGCTGTCGACTCAGTGGACCAGGAATTGAAAGCCGTCCAGGTAGATTTATTTTGACATTTGTTTTACTAACTTATTCTATTAATCGATATTTGTGAAGATGGTAAGTCAATATATTGCTGGAGCCTTAAGATGCTATTTGATGATATATGATGAAAACTATTTTACGAAACATTGTTTAAATTTCATGGAGAAGAACGTAACTGTTTTTTTTCTACCTAAAACGGTTTGAATTCAAAGAAAACCTTTCTTCTTTTCAGGCACTGTTGAAGAAAGATGTCAAATTTGCCAATTTCATCACGAACCCAACAATTCAAAACACCGCCAAGAAAGGTTTGCGTTTTAATAGTTCTATATTAACTAATCTTTTAGTGAAAAGGAACAAAATCACAAAACAAAATCTTGAATGTTAATGTACCACTGCTAATATTTGTTGTCTGAATCTAGTCTAGGTTTGTTCTTTTAAAACACTATTTATCAACTATGTTCAATTTTATGTCATATTGATAAGGAAAAGTATTTTCATCATTCGATTAATGTTAATGCATGTTGTAGCATACTGATAATTTGTTGTTTGTTATTACATTTTAGCTGCCGTAGTCGGAGCGTTCCAAAAACTCAAATATTCCGACCTCATCGTAAACTACTTTGGTAAGTATTCATAGTTAGGCTGTATTTGTTCTTGGGTATTCAAAATCTTTTTATTATGACAACTACTTTTAATTTTGCACTTCTTAATCTAATATTTATTTTGATGCCATTTTTGCTTATCAGTAAAAACATAATGAGATACCGATATAACTTTTCGATGAATTGACAATAGAACACATTATGCAACTAGCTAACATTGAATGATCTATTCCACACATATTCCAATTTTGTTCAAACGAATATTAAACTCTTAATTTAGTAATGTCATTTTAGCTTATCTAGGCGATAATCGTATGTGATTAATGTATAATCTTGTGGTTAAGGTTTATCCTTACTATATAAATGTTGTCTCATTGTTATGTGCATAGAGCTTTTACCAGAATATGCGCCTTACAAAATAAATGTACCAAATAATAATATTAATAATTATGTCTCCAATTTGATTTTCATAATAGCCGTGTTGGCAGAGAACGGGCGCTTGAACAAGGTGCACGGTTTCATCGGCGCCTACGAGAAGATCATGTCTGCCGTCAAGAACGAACTCAACTGCGAGGTCATCACTGCACAGGTAAAAAGCGAAATTCCCGATCATTGCGCAGTTTTCGGGTATTTCATTATAATAAAATTTATAATTATTATCTGCCGATTATCTGCCAATTTAATGGGAATATCATGTATTCAACTGCAAGGTCACCACGGCCCAGGTAAATGGCCCAAAGAAATTGCCACGGGCGCAGTTTTTGAAAAGTAGTGACCCGCTAGGGCGCAATGGTTTTCAACTCGGGCGATGTTTTTTGGGTGAGGGGGGAGGGATGGGGGTTGAGGGTGCGGCGGAATATTATGGGAATATCATTTGTGCTCTAGAAAGTCATTTTTCTTGAGTTATATCCTCATAAACCTTTTAATTGACACACATACATGTATAAGTAATAGTTCCTGCATGGTACTGATATTTTTTTGTCATTATCTAGGTGATGTTGTTTTAAACATCACCTTTTCTGCTATGCTAGATAAAGTGCGGATTCCAAAGCCAGTATTGCTCACAAATGTCGGCTATTTCACCCCGCGTACATATGGTCTTGTCGATACAATTATGTTAGCGGTTTCAAATTGAAGACAAACTTGAAACAGTAAACAAAATGTAGCATTGTGTGCATTCATTGTTTGGTTGATATTGTTAAATCGGTTGATTAACTACACACTTTGCTTGATTAAAAGCGGATTCCAAAGCTATCATTTTGTACAAGTGCTAGTCATTTCACCCCGCTTACAGATTCAAAAAGTAAACTTTGAAAAGGTAAAAAAGACTTAGGCATGAAACAACCTGTGTTGGTGACTGTACAATACATAACGACCAATTGAATGCAGGGGTGGAAATAACACTCGCCACACTCGCCATGGCGAGTGAAATTTTCGATTGGCGAGTGTGAATTTTAAGTCACTCGCCAGCCTGGCGAGTGTAAAATTGACCGTCAAAAAAATAATTTTCCAAAAATTGTTGTTTAAATCTTAAGAATTTAAATTATTCACCAAAAAATAATGCGGCTCACGCCTTCGGCACTCGCTTATTTTTTCTTAGAAATAACTTTGTCCACATGCAAACCTAATAAGGGAGCACATATTTCAGCGGTTTTTCATATTTTCACCCCTGGCGAGTGTAAATATTCGCTGGCGAGTGTGAAATTTGACTCACTCGCCACTCTGGCGAGTGTGAAAATTATCTTATTTCCACCCCTGTGAATGATTGTCCAATCGTTAGCCTTAGACATGTACATCAAATAATCTAACAACACATTTTTATTACGACTTTTACCAATAAAATGCATGAGGACAGTCTGTTAAGCCAATGCATTTTAAGTCTTGTCGACACTCGCTTGTAAATTTCCAATCCAGATTTTGCTGTTTAACATTAATATTTCTCGACTTTCTCGGAGTGCAATATGTTATTCTTCATGTGTTGTCTTCCTTCTTGTAGCCTTTGGATGCCAAGCAAGAGAAAGAACTTAACACCATCCTGCAGGGATTCAAGAAACCAGGACAGACCGTTAATGTTGCAAAAGTCGTGAGTATTGCTTTTAGTCATGTCAAAGTATACAATGTTGTTTGTGTAGATTTGTAAAGTAAAAGAATTAAATTAATAAAAGGATCGATTTATGTTTCCAATGTCAAAATAGAATGATGAATTTGTCTAATAAAATGTCTAATAGAATGATGAATTTGTGTAATAAAATTATCATACTTTATTAATGAACATAGCAGTAGTCCTAACTGAAAAATAATTTGTATGTTTATAGAATTTTTTTTTTTTCTGGCACAGGTGGACGAAAATGTGATTGGCGTTATGCGTTATGCAGCTCATTGGTTCAAGAACAAAAAATAAACCTAAATTACAAAATGAAGTCACCAAAATGAAGTGTTGTTCATGTTATTGAATTCTATCAACATTCTAAGGTTTCTTTTCTCTTTTTTCGTTCGCAGGTGGACGAGAGTTTGATCGGCGGCATGCAGGTCTTCATTGGCGACAAGTTCATCGACATGTCTATTGCCGCCAAGGTCAAGGCCTACGAGGACACCATCTTGAAAACCAAGAGCGATTTCTAAGATAATGTAAAGACTGATTCGGGGCGGGTAGAATCACATTGAATCAAGGCGACCATATGGGATCTTTAAATGCCTGTGTAAGCGACTGTAGGTGTATTTGTGGTATGTCTATGGCTTTATATGGCAGTATGGCCAACCGTTTGTGGGTTGTTATTGGTTTGAGGATGTGAAGTGCTTAAGTTGATTCAGAACATGCAATATGAGAAATATAGGCCCTATAGGAAATAACAATGGAACATGGAATACAGATTTGACTGAAGGAAGTTCCAATAGAACCAAGAAATAATTGTTGAAGGTCGATAATGAAAAGTGCGCAGCGTAGCTTGATGTCATCAGGAATTTACCTATTTCAATAAATATATATTGTACAACTTTATTCGTATTTTTCACTCATGTTCTGATTTCGTTAGAATCACGGTTGCAAAAGGCTAGCATAGTAGAAAACAGTTACAAATCTAGGCCACATTCGTACAAAAATTAATGAAGTTCCGTGAAGATTGTCAATTTAGCTTTCAATTATCTTTAAGACCTAAATTTTAATAAGCTTATTTCTGTGCTCCACGAATTTATTAATTTCATGGACTCTAACTCGTATGTGAAGTTTTACGTCGAAAAATGATGTACAAATCGTCTTGAAATCATGTAACAAAAACCCACAAAGCAATGGTAGGGTAAATGCTATATTTATTATACACACACACAGACATCGCACATTTTATTTATCATTTAAATAAAGTAAAGAATATTTGATACGTAATATTCAAATAATCCTACATTCATAAATCCTACGCGCGGTGTTCTATGTAAACCACCCAGTAATTTAAGCCCACGTTTGACTGATGAAACACAATGCAATATAATTGTTTTCTTTTAAGACAATTTCGGTGAAGGCTAACATTTAAAATAAGCTGCATTTCGCTTTTGATTTTAAAATATCTAAAACTCTTTTTTCTTTTTGAATTCAATAGATTAACAAGTCAACTAGGAGCCTTATGAATCACCTCTTAATTTTCTTCCCGCCTCTAATTTTTTTTTAATACAGACATGAAACATTCTTAATAAAAGTGTATTGTTATATTCAATTTCTAAAGGATGTGAAATACTATCTCAAATTCCTAGATTGGCCTGATCATTATTGCTTTAGTACAAATATTTACTTTGAACACATAATCAAATAGCATTGTAATATAATTGTCTAAGCGAAAGACCTTTAAATGTTACATTGAAATATTTAAGGAGAAAAATGCACCAAATTCTATTGATATTTATATGCATAAATGAAGCTATGCCAAATGAGATATTTGTAAATTTCTCAAATATCTCGTAGGTCTTCTTAGAACTAGAGCATTTCTCATTAAGGTAGACACGTTTATTGGAGAACCCTGTCTTATCTGCAGTATACAATCTTGACATGAGAACATCTGAGGCAAAACACTTATCTTTTGAACATGCAGAAAATGCTTGTAAAACACTAAAAGGTTATATTTTACACAAATATGTGGAGCAGTTTTTGCTTATGGCAGTCATGGTATGTTTATAAAAAGGTCCATGATTTCCAAGTAACACAGATGTTGTCAATAGTTAAGAATTATTGAAATCAGACGAAACAATATGACTTCATACACATTAAACTGGACTAATGAGGTGTCATTTCGTTTAACCGTAACAAAAAAAAATCCCCTGAAGATAATTAAGGCCTAGATGTGTTTTAGGTTTTTAGGCCTATTTAAAATGATATTTCTCTAATTGTCATATATACGCAGACAATGTCTTGCAACAACAGAAATGGTACAATCTTTTAGTGCAACATGTTTGTTTTAGGTTACCTTGTTGTAATACGCATGTTTTGATGTTTCGTTTCATGTTCTTTTCTATCCGAAAGAGCCTTTTGGTACATGTACATCGTCCTGCTGGAATTGAATATACCATATATTCTCTCAAACATAGTGTCATTTCAAAATATATCCCGAAGTTTTTATTATATTTATTGAATCTTAATCACAAAATGGCTTCGAATATAGCGATTCAATACTGCAGACTAGTTTCTAAAAATCGACGTCTCCAGTTTGGATGGCATATCAGTAAGTTCCTTATCTTTACTAGTAAATGGATAGAGCCCTTCATTCAAATGTATTCCATAAAATGCAATACTTGATATTGCATTTTCACATCATGTAACTTGTCTCCTTCCTAGAATTCAAATCTTAATGTTGTGACATGATCACATCATGGCCTCGAATATGGCGATTCGATCCCTAGTGTATCCAGCACGGATCCTCCTTAGGGTCTGGTACTTGTCGATGTTCTCTTCCTTCAGTTTCAAACTGATCACATCTTCGTCGCTCAGCTTGGATTGGTCTTTGCTAACGTCTTCGAACATGTGCTGAAATTTATAATAAAAAAACATGACTTTTCAAATATGTGGATTAATATGTTTATGTCATTATTACTTGTTGAATGAGCTGTTTGTGAAATACAATATTATTGATTATGTTGAAGATGTTTATGGACAAATCCCATAACTTACCATGTAGTATATAGACTGTGATACAATTGTTAAGCTGAAACCTTTTAGGTGGTCATTAGGTGTTCCGTTAAGCAATGATTCTTTTTTGTTACAATTCGGGTAAAAATATATGGGCATAAAATATTCAAACATTTAAAAACACATCTTAAATATACAAAAACGTATATTGATCTTACTTTTGCTTTGAAATAGGTGTCTTTGTTCTCTGGTATATAGGCTTCTCGGTGTAAGTGATGTTCCTCTACTGTACCCTCTTCGTATTTTTGTAGCAGGGCAACTGCAATCATTTTAATCAAATAGTATTGATGGAATGTATATCTATTTTTTTTTCTATAAGAGTGCAATATCAATTGAAATGTATAGAGTAAATGCGGCTAAGATGGTTTTTACACTTGCGGTCACTATCGCTAAGTTTGCAAAATTTGAAAAAAAAAAGAAGATGCATGTAGGTTAAAAACGCTCCCAATTATAGAAGTCTTTATATATAATTGCACACAACGAGCCTTTCCAAATGCAACTTATTCACAAATAATTTATGTTTTTATTTTGCATTTATCAAACACGCTTTAATTAATCAAACAAGACTAATAGTTTATCAAAATAATCATACCATATTCACGCGAGCCGCGTTGTTTCTCAATGGACTCGCTCAGTCTGAATGAGTCGAAGTTGTTCTCACTGTCGGCAGTTGATGAGGTGGGACTAAGGGGTGCTTCCTCTTTTAAATGAAATTGTAAAATGAATGATAGATAATACATCTAATGTTAAATCTAAGATACTCGAATCAATTACTTCAAAACTCGAATCGCATTGCAGCATAACTTTTTTTCGAAAGGAGATTATGCGAATAAATCGTGTTTAATGAACCAATCTAAATTCAATATTATAAAAGCATGTTATTGCATTTGAACAATATTTTCTGAAAATTTAAAAGTGTGAAAGCATTTTAAGTATTTTTAGTGTCTTACGACTTGGCGTTTTACATTAAAATTTAGTTTGTGTATTTCGTATTTTCTATGTTTACATGCTATATGCTATTCGATGTTCACATGCTATATGCTATTACTGTTGAGATGAACCGACCTGTCACAGCCGCTAGACCAGAACTTGCCATAGGTTCATACACTGAGTTCTGTTTTAGATTATGGCTGACGTCTACCGTCGGCGTCGTAGAATCTTCAATCGAGGAGTCGGTTCCTTGGAAGCTCACTTGCGAGATTTTTCGTTCGGGTGGAGGTGACGGCTGTAACGAAATATTCATTTCAATTTATTGATTAACGTCTTATGGAGAGATGACAATGAAACAACACACTTGACAAGGCATTTCTTTGTATATTTTGAATTTTAGCGTTGCGACCCCGACTAAGTGCAGGCGCTGTAGCGACGAATAAAAGTGTGATTTAAAAAAATACATAACATCAAATCAAAAAGTCAAATAATCTCAGTCTTGTGTTGTGCAACATCTTGGAGATCAAATGGCGACCTTTTGCTGTATGATCAATCCGACTTACTGGCAATGGTGGCGGCACACTTCCCATCTCCGTTACCCCATAATGCCCCTCCGCATCCGTATTCTTCTCTCCCACAGTCGCATACTCCGGCTCCACCTGGACCGTCACAGGACTTCTCTGTGACTCACGCCTTTGCACCAAATCACCATCTTTCTCCATTGCCAAGTCAGCGCTCTCGTACGTGTGCGTTGCTATGGGTGTTTCATCTTCTCTTTCGGAAGATGAGGAGGAAGAGCGATGGCCATTGGCGATGACCGGAAGGGGAGTGCCCGGAAGTGAGGGTTCTGGGGAGCTGCGGTCGATGGACATTTTGCGGTCAAGGCGGCCGGTGCTGTCGTAGCTGGTACCTTGTCTGGATGGTAAATCAACAAAATATTGATTATGTTTCTTGACACATAAAATGTTTGTTATTTTATTTGAGGAGCGGACATTTGTTCTATCATTAGAAATGTAACTTGGTTGATTCGAGTTTACAGTTTTAATCAATAAGATTCAAAGTCACTTGTATTGAAAATCAAAATCAAAATGAATATTAATATTTTTTGCGCGTTAAAACATATAATATATCAAATTTTACCGTTCATGACTACGTGGAAAAGGATTTACGATATGCTTAATCCATCCTAAAACATAACACATAAATCATTACCATTTCTATATAAAATTGCAAAAAATAGTAAATATGCATAAAACGCGTTTTTGGAAAAGAAACACCCTTACATATCCTCCATATCCTCCTCGGCTATTATATTGATATCCGTCAGCCTGGCTGAACTGTTCCTCTGCTTTGGTGCGACGTCGATTTTACGTCGACGTATAAACAGTTCGTGGTTGCCCATACACAGGACCAGTATCAGTTTATTCGTCTTTGCTCGGTCGGTGAAAAATACGAAGTTCTAGGATGGATAAATTATAATTATTGGTCATTTAGTTGTTTCACAAGAGAAAAATAGCTTTTTACAATTGAAAAGAAAAGCTTTAACATTTATAGAGTTGGCACTATGGTTAACATACAATAAAAAAATAAAAAAAAAATGTGCATAATCTGAAATTTAGTTATTTGTCAGTTTTCATTTCATTTTATCCATATACGTTTGACATTTAAGATGATGAAAATAATACGAACGGGTGATGTGACGTCTATTGGTTTGACTGTAAATCTCTTGTCTCTGTAGGATATTGCTTTGATTTCGTTCCAGGGAAATCCCGTTTTAGGCTCAAGCCTGGAAACATAAAGTCACTAAATCATTTTGCTTTTAAAAACAACCCGATTTATAATTATTCGTAGAAAATTGCTGCTGACATTTTATTTGAATTAGGTATTGGCGATATTCCATACACCATTTCGTGTCTTAAAATAATTATTACGATCTTGGTACTCTTACATTTTAAATGATCCGTATGAATAAATGTGAAAACTAACAAAAAAAATAATACTGTTACTGCAATTCAGCAACCTACTTGTTTGCCTTTTCATACACATTCATTCCAAGAGCATCAACACCCAGCCACAAGGATGTGCCTTTCTTATTCTTGATCTTGAAATAGTTGACACCAAACATTTCCAGATCCTGAGCTATCCGAAGGTATTCCATCGTCGCTTGGTCTCTGAAATAGGAAAAAAAATGATCCACATTAAATTCATCGTGAAATAATTTATCTTATCTAAAATTCGAAAGTGCGCTATTGTATTTCATACATTAAGCGAGAATATATCACTATAGTACACATATGACATCCCTTCCGTTCTCACTCGTAAAGACGCATTTTTTTCGGACTCATTTTTGCACCGACATTGCACCTTTAGACACAAGAAAAATGTTCGTTCGACACCAGAAAACGTTCATATAAGCCCATATCATAGCGTTCCCTTTACGTCATGTAAGAAAAGTGGCGTCTCACGGTCTACCCTTGAAGAGTGAGCTTTGGCTGCAATTACCTCCATATCTTAAAAATAATCATTTAATTGATTTCTAACGCGATGTTGAACTTACTTGGACATGCCTCTGTGATCCTTGTAAAGATTGACAATCTTCTCTTCCCAAGAAATCATGGGCAATTCGTATTGATCCGTCATCCTATAAACGAGAATTGAGAAATGATGGTAACATAACATTGTAATTCAGAGATGCAGATTTACCTAAAATTCGTGACAGTAAAGAGCGAGTAAAAACAATAAGACAATAATGTTAATGATATCATAAATAATCCCTTACCGAATATGATATAGATTTAGGGGAAATGCATATTAAAGTGAAGTGCATGTCTAAAATTACTTCAAAATACGCCGCCCAGGCTCGGCCATATCACATATTATATATGGACACCAACCCTAAGGTTCAAAATTGTCCAGATCTGAGCCTGATACCAATTGATATTAAGACACGCCATCCTTAATGTTTACCTACTTCTTCGGTAGCACTTCATGGTCATGCAGAAATCCCTTCGGGTTGAGCACCACATTGTAATCGCCAAACTGCTCCTGCAGAGCAAATGACGCCAAGAGAACCGCAGTGTCGACGCCACAGTAGAATTCACCCGTCACGATTTCGCGTTTGACGTGCTCAAGAAACAGTTTCTGGTTGAAAGATAAAGTTGATTTAAATTCTTAAAGAAAGATTTTCGTGTAATTAATGTAAATATGACCATCGGTCTCTACTATGGTATGGGAAACAGTTTCTAGCATGATCAATATCAATTTTGCATTTAGATATTTTTATCGAATTCATGCATTACAAAAAGTTTCGTGTAATGAAATGGTTTTTATAATAATAATAATTATTATTATAATTAGGCATCGGTTCGATAATAGCAACTTTTTTTTTCTCAATTTCAATGTTTTCCTATAATGGTTTAAACATATTTTAAAAGCAGGATGCTGGTCCGATCAAGCAAATTGCGGAACGCTGCTAGCGTTACACTTTATGAAACCCCACCCTTTTATTTGTAGCAGCCTTTGGATGCAATCGGAACACATGGTGGTGTTGTTTTCTTGTTTCTTAATTGAGCACATCATATATGAATTCATATATAAACAATTTTGTGATTTTATAAAAAAAAAGATAGAATCTACCTTCGCTACAGAATCTACAAGTTCTTTCTCCACATCTTCGGGATAGAACTTTGGTTTCAAAACCAGTTGAATGGGCCGTTTCTTTCCAACATCTTGGCTAAATACCTTTAAATATGATATGGTATATAAAGTGCAATACACGTCTCTTATGAATCATCGAAGCTAACTGATATTTAGAACAACATGTCATGTTATGTTTATAAAAACCTGTATAATTGATATTACTTTAACGTCGAAAATATCTGTAAGTTAACTGAAAAAAGTTAATTATCTTATAAAAGTATGAAAATTAAAAAAAAAAATGATTTTATTTATGCACACAAAATCTCTTGATTTACCTTTTTCTTCAATTTTAGCCAGGATGGATTGCCTTTTACATCTCGGAATTCAAGACCGAAAAACCAAACCTCTTTTAATTCTAGTTGGCTTATGACCTACAAACAAGATCAATGTAAAACAATATATAATAAAACTTTAAACAAAATACGACAGGGGGAGTATGAAACGATAGTAAATTCTAACGTATACAATAAACCCAAGTATATATATGAATAATCCAAGACTTCGATTTCTTCAAATCTATATAACAGTCTACAGTTTTATTTAAAACGCAAAGGAAATATACATTTTCGAGAATCTCCATTACAATAGATAGCATATGGATAAATTGAATAAAAATATTTGAGCGCCAAATTTGTATTTAAAAAAAACAACAACAAACGTTGTACCTCGTCGAGTAAATCTCTCCCAAGAGCATTGTTGGGAAGTGAAATTTCTAGTTCTTTGTGATATACATCAACTGTTATATTTTGTTTCACCTGAGAAAAACAAATCATCACATGAGATAGACAGCTAGAATATAATTGCACCCTAAACTTAAAGCAGACATTGGTTTTGAATGCATGGTCAACGTGAATATAGGGCCATTCATTTAAAATAATGTAAACAATATCATATAGGCCTTTCTCAAGAATTTAAAAATCAACGTCGGTGTAACGTCAACACATCAAATGCAATCAAAGGACGAATTATCGACGTCGCGTATTTTGTGGCTTAAATTTGCCCGCTATGATATAGAAGTCTTACGAAAAACCCGATAATACAGTAGATATAACTTAGGCAAATAAACTATATATTATATCATAAACTTTATTGTATTGCACAGAAATCCCATACGTACCATTTTATCTTCCTTATTCGATGTATGACTTTTACTTCCGCTTGACTTTTTCCTTTTCTTATTTTTGGCATTTTTCAAATTATGTGTATAATGTTCATCCAGTGGTAGTGTTGGACATTCAGAAATAGTATCCCCTGAAATATATTTCTTTCGATTCAATAATATTCATATAAATAGCGTTTCTCTCGAGAATTGAACATAAATATTTCGTAAATTGTGTTATGTTCAAACAAAATGAATATGAACAGTTTTTGCTCTGGGGCCTTTCATGTTACACTAAACACAATTTACATACAGGTAGTGAATTAGATTTAGTCCACACTGAAAATGTCCTATATTTAGGTAATTAGACTACAAATATTTGAATGTCTCTCGAATAACCCTGTACACAGCATGTTCATATACTAAAAACTTATACGATATTTTCTTAAATTTGTTATTAGCTACAGTGAGCACCCGTGATAAGTTAAAGTCACATGTAAATTAATGCAATTGTATTCTTTTACTTATACCAAAAGAAAACCACGTGTTAGTTAATACTAAGGTCGTGAGGTAAACGGTTTCGGTAGTAGTTACATCGATAAAAGCTATTCGGAGTGACTATCACTTTTTATTGAGTCGCTTGAAAATACGCGATTCGAGTTTCACAATAATTATGATTTCTAATATGTGAGAATATAGTAGATATCGCGCCATGTGATAGAACTCGCGATTTATGTAACCAGTCCCTTGGATATCTTACTTTTTTGAGTGGCTAAAAACATTCAACTTCGTTACAATTTAGCTTCAGATGTGGGTTTGCACAACGAAGTGCGGGCGTGTACAACAAAATAGTTAACGTGTTAGAATCTAATAGAGTGTATCAACTTAACAGTGGCCGTTACTGTAGTTACTATGTAGGATATATGTATAGCGTTCGGTTATGGGTCAAAAGCAAAATCTGTATAATTATAGTGGTCGGATTTGCTATAGATATGGCCTCCAAAAGCTGCAGAATTTTGAAAATGTTCGCTTGGTGTAGGGACCCCTGGATGTGTCTAGACTATCTTCTATTGACCAGAAGGGTGTACCATTAGACTAAATTCTATAACTTTAAGGGGAATGGGTTTAGATGGAGCAGATTTTGATTGGCAGATTTATAACTTGTTTTGCTTTTCACACATCAGCCAGCTGTCATGACATAGCATGTAGAATCGTTGCAACTTTGAGATAATAAGATATTGTACTTTCATGTTGTTTTCAAAAATTCATTTACATTTTACACATTATTCAAATTTATATCAAATATCGTTGAATTTGGTTTGGTCAATTTTAACACGATTCTTTTTCTAGATGCCGTATTAAATAAAATATGAATAAATATTCTAAATACTTTCGGCTGCG
>LQRL01140785.1:4267-17642 GCA_001703475.1 Hydroides elegans
CTTTAAGATTATAAAAATGTGAACCCTTTTGTTATGATAAGCGCGATATGTATTTTTAAAGCAGTTTATATTTTTGCAGCATATGTCTTGTCTCGGTTTTATTGCTAGTTTTATAACGGTTGATTTTATTTTGTCATAGGGCCGAAACACAGACTGTATCGAAAGCGGACAACCGCTGGTGAAGAAGGGGTGTGGTAAGCGAACGTCTTAAGGTCTGTTTAGTTTGAAAGTTTCGCCCTTAATTTTTCGCGCTAAAATATTTACAAATAACAAATACAATATATGAATGATTGTTTTATAATGTTTATTTGCTACTATATGAAACTATTTGAAGTTATTAATCATATGTGAAAATTCGGAGGCATTGCGATTAATGGTTGCTTAGATATTGCATGATTTGTGAAAATCGCCGCGATTTTTACTTAAGATTCAATAACTAAGCAACCATTAGTTATAATACAACCAAACTTTCACACATGACATACAGCATAACAATGTTACATATAACTATAAACAAACAATATAAAACAATCATTCATATATCGTATTTTCAATTTGTAAATATTTTAGCGCGAAAATTTGAGGGCGAAACTTTCGAACTAAACAGACCTTTAGGCCGCGGTTACACAGAGCTCGCTGTTTTTCACGTCGGGGATTAGTCCTCTTTTTATTTTTTTTTTATAAGTCCTCTATTTTCTTTATAAAAACTCGTGTCAAACAAAAGTAGCTGTTTTTCACGCGAGCTTTTTAAAGTCAAAAGTGGTTACACTGCGGTTTTTCACGACAATCTTGAGTTCGAAAATTTGAGGGCGAAACTTTCGAACTAAACAGACCTTTAGGCCGCGGTTACACAGATCTCGCTGTTTTTCACGTCGGGGATTAGTCCTCTTTTTAATTTTTTTATAAGTCCTCTATTTTCTTTATAAAAACTCGTGTCAAACAAAGCAGTAGCTGTTTTTCACGCGAGCTTTTTAAAGTCAAAAGTTTTTCACGACAATCTTGCTATAACACAGAGAAAAAAGCCAGCGGGAAAAACTGCTAGCGGGGAAAAAATCGACTTTTTTAAACGTTAATTTTACAATAATGAACTTCATTTGAGTTTGTTTGACACCATGCATTTCACTAAACTCCTTTTAAAATACTTGAGGGAAACCGGAGAAAACCTAGATTTTTCAGCCTTTTTGCTTCTTTTTGCGCCAGTGTAACCACGAAAAAAGCTCGCGTGAATAACTGCTAACTTTTTAAAAAGTTCTGTGTAACCTCGGCCTAAGGGTCTGTTCAAACAGGACGCGGCAAACGGCAATATACTATATGTTCTTATTAGACTCTGCCGCTAGTTCTTTAAAACATATACTGTAAGTATATTACCGATTGACGCGACCCGTGTGAACAGGCTAATACGATAGTCTGGAAGCTCTATAAAATGTAGCATCTTTTAATTTTTCCTGGCATCGTGTTGGTGGTAATAATTGTTAAGTTTGAAATCAAGTTTGTCTGCTGACAAACTTAGAATAAAGGTTTGACTTAAAGTAATAATATTCAATCGTCTTGAGTTATTTATACGCATCCGACTCACACCTAAATGAGCCATATTAAACTCATTGCTATGTGTTAAGGACCGAGCTCGTGATTTGCAAATGTTCGGGAATATGTTGGTCTATAGGCCCCTAGATCATTGTCATAGACGACCCCATATTTGAAAACGTGAGTGTCCAATGGTGAACATCTTGAAATACTAATCAATTCATATGTTTTACTCACTATTCATGGTAATTCTATTTGATTTTTTTCATCATCTCTCATAATCAGGCAATGTTGGACAATAAAAGAAAAATGTGATTTCATGTTCATGCAGTTTTCTTATCTTGACTGGATTTACAATTCTCCCTTCTTCCATTTTGGTATGAATGTCCCATTGTATTAGATAGTCCTCGTCGTTTAGATGAATAAATAGCCTGGACTTTTTGTATGACACTACAGAAAAATCCGAATATAAGTTGACAGCTACACGCAAACACGCAAATAACAGCACGCAAATACGAACTTTTCTGCACGCAAAAACTCAATTTCGTCCACGCAAACACGCAAACACGCGAACACGCGAACACGCAAACTCGCAGAAGGGGTGTAAATGGAGTGGTATCAATGTTCATTATCATTCATTCACAATGCCTCGATTATCACTTGAGCTTCGTGAAGCTGGGATGCATATGAAAATTATTTGTTATTCAATCTTTCCTGGTTACAAAATGTTCTATATTTACACACCTTTCTGTATGTTCTGTATTATGTATACGGTAATAAGATAAATTTAAAGAATTTTAGTTAAAAATTCTGTTTTCTTACTTTCAAAAACAGATTATTATTAAACATGTAAATGAATTAAGTAGTTCAGCCCTCCCCCTCGTTATATTATAACATTAGAACAGTTTTTGTGTCTAGAAATACTTTGATTAAAATGTATAAATGTTGAAAGACAAATATATGGTTCCAAGACAATTAACGAAGAAATGAAGTATACAATGCTTATTGCATGATAAGTTTGGCTTATAAGCACTATGTCCCAAAAAGACCGAATGAAAAGATACAGGGGCCAAACATGTGAAAAATCATCAATGCCAAAAAACATTCCCTCAGACCTTTTATATTCTATACGCAGTTAATCTATCAATGAATATATTCAGAGCAACCAGACTTGAAAGCAGACCAACAACTATTACCCGAGATAAAAAACCCAATTGTTCAAAATATACCAATTAACAAGATACAAGGTCGGAAAATATGATATGTGATCAATAACCAAGAATAAATGTGCTCTCAGGCTTTTGATAATAGAAAGTCTATCTATATTTAAGTATACCGAGCCTAAAACTAGACATAACAACCAATAAAATATGGCACGCGCAAACACGCAAACACGCAAGCACGCAAACACGCAAACCCGCAAACCCGCAAACACGCAAATAAATCTGCACGCAAATATCAAAATTTGTCCACGCTGAATTCATATCATGAGCGCGCAAACACGCAAACACGAAGTCAACTTATAAACGGTTTTAACTGTATGTGAAGTCTTTTAGGAGGGTTGGAGGGGGACACTAAATTTACAGTATATTCATTAGCAAAAATGCTCAATAATTTTTTGTTTCAAGTCATTAGACCTTTGTATCAATTTTTTGGACAAAACCATGTAACTTGTGAGTTGGTTTATAGTTGAACGTTTTATGTTAAGGTTTATGCTCATTACACCCTAATTCCGCCTTACATTAACCTTTTGTAACTATTGAATTGAAAAATATCAGTTGAATATATAGTATAGTTACAATAGTATAGTTACAAAACAATCGGCCACCATATATGTCGAAAATCGGCTGTATAAAAATCGACTGTGTAATGTTTTTTGGATAGAATAATAAAAACTGTCAATCTTCTTAATATGGCATAGGTGTAGACGTATTGATCGGATTTCGGACAAAATCAGCTCTTTTTTCTGTATTTTTTTCTGTACGATAACATATTAATGTCAAGTATATTCTGTACGATAACATATTAATGTCAAGTATATAAAAGGCTTAAAATTCAAGGGCTTAGCCTGCATTTTTAAGCATATAAAAATATTATTAAAGTTCTATCCAAATATTTGATTAGCCCGATTTCGCTACCTACATTTTTGGCGGTCAATCGCTCAATAACTATACTATATATTTGACTGATGTTACTGAATCGGATAGTTATTTTGCGAAAATTTAAATGTTGAATATAACCAATTACGTATAATATCTTGCAGATTACATCTGATGTTGGATGTGGACATTCCCAGGTTCTTCATCGCTTCAGTGTCGTTGCTTGCTTAAACTGCTGCGTTGTTCTTCATAGCTACTGTCTGCGGTTTTATCATGCTCAAGGATGAACCTCCAACCTGTCTTAATCGATGGCTAGACCTGTTTTGAGTTTCAAATGATAGCATTTCAAAAAGCATGACCCTCTGCACATATGATGAGACTGTAAATGCGTTATGTGTTATCGTAATGATGTATATATGTGCAATAAGAGGTCAAGAGAAGCTATTTTTATTGAAACTCTATTAAAAAGAATATATATGCATTGTAGCCGGAAAAATATCTCTCTAAAAACAACCTTTCTGTAAAATGGAAAAACCAGACACTTAATAAGTCGTTCCGTGGTAATAGAGGTGGTATTGTGCGCCATATACGCACTTTAAGAACAAAATGAATAAAAATAGACTTTCAATCGATACTCTATGTGATCGATCAAATCTTATACAAGTTAAACAAGATATCTCGATTCAGGAGAAATTAATTCACTACGCGCATATTGGTATGGCCAATTTTCGATCAATCTCCAAGAAAAAAATCTCCAAAAAGAGGTTTTTGATTTTATCACGAGCTAAACGTTAGATATAATATCTATAATATCTAAGTTTTGGCTAAGGATAAAATGGGAATACGTCACGAGATTATATATTGAAGGGAATTATAACACTCTGTCAGCCCAATCTGACCGAACCCGAAGGGTGAGTTCAGATTTGGCTGACAGAGTGCCATAATTTCCTTCAATATATAATCGAGTGGCGTGTTCGCTTTATTACATACCTTACATAAAGAATGATTTATTTGAATACATTGATTTCGCTATTCAAAAGCAGCTGGCCATGTTAGCTCAGTCGGTTAGAGCGTTTGACAAGCATGTTTTTTGCGTCATTCGCACAACGTTTGTTTACATTTTTTGATAATTAATAACTCATTTATTTTTGGACAAAAACCAATAAAATTTGAAACATGACAAGATTATTATATATTGTGTATGATTTATTCATAATTTGACTAATATCATAATAGAAATGTGATCATTGAGCTCGATTTGTTGGCTAATTTCCTCGAATTTTATAGATGTAACGGGTGCCCAGGTTCGAAACCAAGTAAAGGTGTTATGATAAAAAATGTTTCTGTCATCATATAGCCTTTAAATTACAACTGATAATATATTTTGATAATAACTACAAGATTTATTAACAAAGTCTTTACTTTTGATGAATGAATAAGTGTTTTTGCGACATTTTTGTGTAGTTGTCAAGTTGTCAAGGCGGAACAGTAGACATTGTTTCAAACTTGATAATCAGTCAATTTGATTCACAAGCAATAGCAATTATTATTGTATGTTATAAATAAATAATTATTTATTTGATATTTCATACAAAACTTGTAAAGGAAAAATATTCAAGCGCAGACGAGGCTCGAACGCGGGACCTCTGGCACCGCAAGCTAGCGCCTACACCATTGGGCCACGGTGTGCTCATGCAACTTGCATTACTTATTAACATTGTTATAACAATCGATTTATCGATCTTTAAAATTGCAAATAGAGATTGGCATCGCAGATGCTCAAATATAACTGCTTACATCCAAATGGTGCCATTCTTTGATAAAATATTACTAACTACTCAAAACGTAAAGTTGACACAATTTGACGTAAAGTGGGCGATAAGTCGAAAACGAGGCTATAGTGAAGACGTTAGGAATTATCACACTCTAGGTTTTTTCTTATATGTTCTTTATACAGGTATGTAATAAAATCAAAAACCTCTCAGGTTTTATCGGAGATTGATCGACAATTGGCCATACCAATATGCGCGTCGTAAATTAATTTCTACTGAATCCTATTTTACTTGTATAAAATTTGATCGTCGATCGTTTGAGTGTCGATTGAAAGTCTTTTTCCATTCATTTTGTTCTTAAAGTGTGTATAGGGCGCAAATTGCCACCCCTATTACCACGGAAAGATTTATTAAGTTTCTGATTATTCCATTTTACAGACCATTTATTTTTCAGAGAGATAATTTTTTGGCTACAATGCATATAGATATTCTATATATAGAGTTGCAATAAAAATAGTTTCTATTGACCTATTATTGCACATATATACATCATCACGATAACATTAAACATATATTTAAAGTTTCATCATATGTGCCGAGGCTCATTCTTGTTAAGATGCTATGGTTTGAAACTCAAAAAGGTCTAGCCATCGATTAAGACAGGTGTGGGAATGTCCATATCCAACATCAGATGGAACAGATCAAGACAAGTTCTGTTGCTGTATGTAGTTTTTACCAACAACTTAAAAACCTTTTTAGGATTTTGCAAAACTTACAATATATCAACAAAACTTTTTTCATGTTTTAAAAATGAGCCAATCAGATTACATATGTATATATTCTACCATTTGGCGCAGAACTCTCATCCTTATTTTGCTATATAGATGACCATGTTGCGCAGACATCGTTATATATAACAGGATTAGTGTTGTGAAAGGTGTAGTTAATTCAAGTTTAGTTGTTAAATGACATAACATAATACACTTATGGCTTCCTTTTATTAATTTATAAATAATTAATTACAGTATGTATTACAAATGTTTAGAATTGGAATATAATTTCAACTAAAAACAATGACGAAACGAAAATGAAATTAAAATTTGAAATGAAAATTAAACTTTCTTCACCAATGCAGCTTTAAAATTCGAGAATTAAACGATGTAAAACATATTAAATAATATTTCAAATCATATTTTTAATTTATTTATATTTGAAATATCAATATATCTTTTAAACAATCTTATTCCTTCAAATTAGAACAACTGAATATGCCATTGTGTAATAAAAATACACGTTTATTGTTCAAAAATGACATATTTTAAGAGAAAGATACATCAGTTAGCTTTAAAAGCAGAAACTGCAGAAAGCTCAATTATATCCCCCGGGTCCTAAGCTCTGCTCAGAGGAAGTCGTATGCATTTAATATTATTTCATAATTTCTTTCTTCTTTCAGTAGAATATAAGTCGTATTCTTAACTGTTGGGACCCAACTGTTGAAATATATCACATACAGACCCGTCGAGACTTTTCGATTGCATTAAATATGCTATGTATTGGTAACTAGTGAAAATATATCGCATATTGCCACTAGTGAAAATATATAACATATTTTGAGTCATAATGTTACCAGTCATTCTGGTATTTAAGAACTCTTAATGAGTTTGATTTCACATAAGGTTTACATTATAACTCACGGTTTGTTTGGATAAAAAGCTGGGAAAAGCTTCTCGTATGTCCAGGCCCTAAATTCAGAATCCTTCTTTAAGAGTTTCGAAATCCAACTCAGGAGATGAGAATAATGATATCAAAGATATGCGAGTATTATGCTTGATTACTTTTGCGTTTAATATCCGTCATGGAAACACCTAAATATATAGTTTTTCTTCTTTTTTCGTTGTTTTATCAAACAAATTATCCTGCGTTTGTTTTTAGAATTTCAATCAATATTTTGAGGTCATTGTCTTAAATTGTAATTATTATCCACAAAATTAAATTGATCTGCCTTCTTTATATCTGGAAATGATATTTGACATATATAGTTTGAGAAACAGAGGTTGTGATGCTAAAGAGTATAAAGAGTGAATAACAGCGTTTTCATTCAAACGAAGGGGGCGAATGTTGTGTAATCAAAGTATTAGGGGATTAACGGCATTAAATGGGTAGTAGTCTATGAAATAATGAAATAAGACGGTTATTGAAAATCCCTTGTTCTGCGTGGCATCTCAACTACGTCTCGATGGTCAGTATATGCTATGCAGAACACGGAATGTTCAATAACCAATACTAGGTCATAATATTGATAAAAAACCCATTCATTTCCCTCAAATATAATCCTATGATTTAAATTAGGCTCGTGGTTTTAATATTCAATATTCAATATTTTATATTCATTCCAGAAATATAAATAAAAATCATATTCAGTGCTCATAAGTCGGCATAATAATTCATTCCTTAAAATAATCAACTTTAATTTACAATATCGTTTACAACCCTAATCCTATTATTAAGCGTTCATCATACTACAGACATCATTAATCCTTTTTTTAGCTCCACACATCATTAGAATACACTGAACTATAATCCATAGCCTTTATTGTCTTAAACACAATGCACGCATTGCTCATTTTTGATTGCTCACCTTATCTCCTAGAGCCATTTTAGTCATCTGTGTAATTTTTGGAGCCTTATTTCAACATTGCCTGAAATAATCCAGACAATGTCGACATTCGCTGAGTGAACCAGCGTATGTTGACATTGACTGAAAAATTCAGCGTAAGTTGACATACGCGGTTTACACAGATTGACGGTAACAAATATATTGATAACATTAAGCTGTCTTATGAATGAGAACCTTGGTTAAGCAGTTGTTAAGTACCACTTTATTTTATCAATCTGCATATCCTATGATGTAATCAGAACTGTTGCATCGACAATAAACATTCATGTTTTTATTAGTTTTTTTTAATGCAAGCATGCGTTGAAGTACGGCAATGGCGACTTCGTATGATTTAATTGTAAAACACTATGAATATTTACAAAATGCATTACATTGTATATAAAAAAATATATATATGCATATAAGATTTTTTTGTAAATATAAATGTTATGACAACCTTAAGAAACATCTAAACATCTCTGAGGTCGCGACTACATTTGCCTTTATAAACGCAGCCTGTTTATGCGTTTCAATGTATTCTGCATGTGACAAAATAGAGTTGCGTTTTAAAATCGAGCTTTTAATTGCCCAAATACATTGTATAGCACGGAAAAAAGCTGCGCTTATAAAGAAAAATATAACCACGTTCTTAAGTTAAAAATTAACACAGAAAGCATGTACTGCATAATGGAGTGGTCACATAAGGTTTTCTTTACCTAAACTGTTTTAGGGACTATAACTCTTGAAATTATATAAAAATTAATCTTTATAATGAGAAGTTCAAGCAGTTATTTGTTCGAATGCTTATATATGTTATATCAAATTATCAATAACAAAGCGAATCACTTCAAACAACTCAGGTAGTTCAATTTCTATTCCACTGTTATCACACCGATGCCCAATATCTTTTGATATTGCTGTAGTTGAAAAGTATCTCATACCGAGTTTAAACGCAAGATTGCGAAAGCACACTCGCACATACGGGGCTTTGCATTGTAGATCAAGAATGACAGTTCCGGGCTTCGAAAATATGATATTGCTTAGCCCGGCACCATGCGGCGCTATAACCATTTGCGCATTATTAAACATCAGCATCGTTTCATTATAAGTCGGTAAATGACGATCATCATATACAGTAAACTCGATATTCTTCGATCGAGTTATGTTCATAAGATAATCATAAATTAGGTCAAAGTTCAATAGGTTTCGCTTACTTCTCTTGATAAGTATAATGCTTTTCGGTTGAGGAATATTGGTGTATGTGGTGTCGATATAGCGTTGAAACCAGAGATTCGCGATCCGTGCATACGCAAATGGTACATTATGAGTTCCTGTTCCGCCCGGGACATAAATAATCTTCGCTTCGACCATTGTTTTCGTCGAGACCTTGTTCTTTATACCTAGCATCTTTCGCATGAAATAGATCAGTGACATATTTGAGATATCCGTCAATATTCTTATGTCTGGATCCGAAGCAAGCAGGTTGCGGAATGCTACTAGTTTAATTACATTTTCGACGAAGCGATGATAAAAACTCCCCATCACTTTTCCTTGGCTTAAAACAAATACTTTTTGGAAAAACACATCTACATTACATACATTGACGCGGTGAATAGTGTTAAATGTATTCTTGCTAAAATCATGTGTATATACTCTATAACCACTAGCACTATCCGCCCCTCCAGTATATGCATATCCACCATTGTATATCACATGCATGTATAACAGGCTTTTTCGCATTTGCTGTGAAATAGCTGTTGCATTCGATTGCAATTCGCGACGCGTTATAGGGCATTTGTTTGTCCAATGCGCATTCCAAAACTCATTCTCAAGCAGGTATTCGGCTTGTTTCGCATCAACGGGTCGTAACATACTATTGATATCATCAAAACAATTGGAGTAACAAACATGCGGACTGATACCGTTCGCAACTTTCAGGAATCCGCCAGATCGTTGCAACTCATGTCCATGCACACATTGGTAATATTTATTCATTTCGTCATCTTCATTGTACAAGGAACTCAAGGTCAGATCGTTATTTTCGGCAGATGATGGTTGAGAGCTGAGGAAAAATGCTAAAACTCCTGTATGATTATTTCGAAACCGAAATATTAAATTATCCTGAAATGCGCTAATAACTTTGAAGGTTCCGTACGCTTTATCAGTGTGGCACATCCTTTGTAATTGAGATTGCTGGTCATATGCTTCCACAATACTACTTATACGGGTGTTGAATTGTTCAATCTTTTCGTGTAAAGTCTTTGATTTACTGTAAATCCAGATATGATCCCCTTGTTGCATCTGTGAGACATATCTTGTTATGCTTTTGGCACTCGCTGATAACACAAAATTAGGATGAGCTGTACGATAATAAAAATTCAAAATAGTGCCAAGCAAAATTATGCCAATGACCAATGTAAGCCACATTACTTTGTAGCTTTTCAATATATTTACCTCCATCATAAAACATACAGTGATTTCCACAAATTGAATCGCTTTTTTTATATAGCTTATTTATTATATTGCTTGCCTCAGATTATTTTCTATAATTTTATAATTGGAAGAAAACAGTCTAGAGTTATTTATTTTACTTTGAGAGATTATATGCAACCGTTTTGAGCTGCATATGAATCTGATTCAAACAAAAATAAGTCATATTAAATCAACTTCTTTTGGGTATTGATGGGTACTCCTGATACTGCTTGACATCTTGTTCTTGACATATATATTAGATAAAACATTAAAACGTATTATCTATGAGATGCTTACTGATAAGCTTTTTGCTGGGTCGTCGATACCAACTACCTAGTGGAACACACTGCCCCGGTGCACACATTGCTCCGGTGCTTTTACTTGCATGTTGAGTAATTATTGCACGTGTTATGGCACCGTGCCATTCTTATCCGTTCTTACATTAACCATTTAACTATTTAATTGAGTAATATCAGTTGAATGCATATTGGACAATGGTGACTAGAATGGTGACTATTCTGGACGAATAAAACATTCTGGCCGAAATTACAACACAAATACAATTGTGTGCTGTCAATATTCATTTTTATTATTTTAAATATTCAAAATTCTATTAACGGCATGATTATGCATAAACTGAATTCTGTAACCAGTCCTCCGGTTCAAAGCAATGTTAAAAACTAAGGCTCGTAAAGAAAAAACATGAACAAACATTATAAGGAACCCCTTCTCATAGAGTGTAAATTAAATTATATTTGTGATAAGAATAGAATATAATCCAGGATTCTATTAGTCTTTCTTTCTTCTGTTCAATGCTATTAGTGTCGAGAGGTGTCTACTATTCTACTTATATGATCACGATGATAACAATAGATTTGTTGATATAAAAAAGGTAACACGTGCTTGACGTATTGTTATCTATATATGTCTAGTTGTTTAACGTAAGATCTTGAAATCGGCAAATCTGGGAAATGACATACTTTCTATACATATGGACATATAAAAAACCATTAAAATCTATATAACGTTTTATCACTTGAATATGAAGATTTCGTCTTTGATACACAATCCCGTGAGCACAACGACTTACTTACTCGATGCTTGCGTAAATTAAACCTAAATAAACACATGTCGCCAACTGTATTTATTTTAATGTATTCAGATCTAATCGTCATGAAGCTTATCTATGTTAATAAGTTGTTCATTGAAACTTATTCCTTCATTCATTTGAAGCCGAAAATTCCAATGTATTTTTTATTTCAACAAAACAGGAGCTGAGTTGCATCTAAATTGCTTATCCAAGGTTTGAAAATTTTATTATTACTTTACAGTGACCCGTTTTCATACTGCTTAGCGAAAGTAAGTCGGTTAAAATCATCAAAATTGACAACTGAAGTAGACGTGCATGATAATCATCTCACCTCTAGGCCAGCGGTTAATTTGGAATTATTTCCCTCGCCTTTTGCGGTTCAAATAAGCATGGAGCGGCACATAATTGCCCCTTTCGTGTTTCAAAAGCTGGTTGGAAGGAGCGATTACAACCAGTGGCAGTTCCGTTGAATTAGTGGCATATATATAGTGGTTGGATTGTTCCGCTTCTCGTGTGATCATCAATTCCTCTGGTGATTGTGTTAAGTTGGGTAAGTCAAACAAAAAAAACATATAAACACGTATAAGATGTCCCGACCTTGTGTAAAATCATTTTGATATTTGATATGTGTGACAAATTTATATAATTCTGACGATGAAGTATGATCAATGATTATTGTATCCTTCTTAAATGTTACCTTATTATGTTAGTTTTTTTATAACCCATTACAACAAATGCTTTTAATTTTTACAACTTGATCTTCAGAGAAGACGCTTAAGGCAATCCATTAAGTTTATTTCAAAACTAGATTGCTTTTCAAAATTAATCTTTCTTCGAATTCTAGTGATCTTATGACCAAATATGCATCTGACGGCGATTATTCTTTTGAAATAGCCTTATTTTGGTTCATACTTATATCAGTTGTATAATTTCATTATTTGTAATTAAAAAGCAACTGCATTGAGAGTTATGAATTATCTAAATTCAAACTCTGCAGGTTTCACCCTTAAATGTTCCTAGATTGGAGGTATCGCCGCTTTCTGAAAATTATGAGTTTCGATTGTTCGAGTCATTCACACAAATAAATGTGTTAAAATATATAAGCAAATTTCTCAATTTTAGCATATTTGTTCCTGAAATGACTTTTAGTATCTATCGAAACCTTAGCTTTAAACTCAGAAAAAAACTAAAATCAATTGATTTTTCTTTGGTATAAAGACATAACCAGCAATGAGAAAGTTGAGCTTTAGTCAGAACGGTATTTGGTTATACCCGAACTAGCTCGATATCATGCAAAAACATTCTTATGTAGTTTTCACAATCAGTGTTTAATGCAGAAAATTCATAATAAAGCTCACGTCAAATACGGAATAATAACCGAAGGGTCCTAATCAAAATGGTTATTGGCCCGAGGGATAGGGAAAAGTAATGCCCAAGCCCGAAGGGCGCGGGCATTACTTTTTCCTATCCCGAGGGCCAATAACCATTTTGATTAGGATCCTGAGGTTTTTGTTCCTTTTATTATATGGATATCCGCATTTTTCGAACACTTTTCAGAGTTTGTAGCGTGAACTATATTTGCGTAACGTTCGCGTAACTTTACGTAACGTTGCGTAAAACGGTTTTTTTTTCGAAACAATCCAACCTACCTTGGAGAATAGAGCTTTCAAAACAGGCTTGTCGGCTTATGTAGCGATTTGAGTTTGTCCAAAGTCACTAGATATACTTCATATAAAAGTGTCTTTGGACAAACTCTAAATAA
>LQRL01140788.1:9706-22244 GCA_001703475.1 Hydroides elegans
TTCTTTATTGTTACTCAATTATTTGATAAACCTATAACAAAGTAGATATGTATATTCTGCCTTTATATTGACTTTTAGCTAGATTATATCAAATATTAAACATCAAATGGGATCTTATTCCAATAGTTATCGAAAAATAATAAATTTATGAAACATAATATTCAGTTAAGGGAAAGAAAAAGATTGCAGATTATTGTGCTTTTTAGAAGCACACCATATATCTAGTTGTCAATTATTATATGATGGGGTTGTAACGCGCGTTTTGATTGGCCGAGAGCAAGTAAATAATACTCAATGTTGACTTGCAGAGGAATTGTTGCATGAAATGGTATCCGAGTAATGTAAACAAAGAACATTTTTCATCATTTCACATTTCATTTTCGCCGAATCATCGTAGTTTTCATTCAAAATTTGAAAATTCATTTAAATCAATAAATCTACATTTATGTATTGTATTTTTTAAACGCAATTTGCGCGTGTACTCTGTGGTGTAGTGGTTAAGGTGCTCGCCTGCGGATCGAGAGGTCCCGAGTTCCAGCCCGATCGTCGGCACATTTTTATTTTTATTTTTTTTAAATTTTAAGTAAAAGATAGAAGAAATTCAAAATAAATCAATTGTTTTAATGCCATTATTTGACAATCAAGTGATTTATATTGTCGATTTCGAATAATGTTGAAGTATCGAGTCCATCGCTCTACCGACTGAGCTAATGAGGACAATTGAATGTTGCGAAATAAAGTTATATACTTAAATGTTTTAATGATGAAAGCATATAATAAAGCATATGTTGACTTGTTTTCAGTAAACATGAAGATATTATTGACCTGATTTGAAAATGTTGCCCTAAAGGGCAACATTTCCAAATCAGTTCAATAATACTTCATGTTTACTGAAAACAAGTCAACATCTGCTAAGTGTTGCTACTTCTACCGATTAAAACTTTTCCAATATAGATTTTGCCTCTTCCAATGTTTCCTTGGTAGCTTGTAATTTATACAATGTATAACTTTTATTCATTTCAATTTTATCATATACATCAGTACATGTAGCTATTTCTAGGTCCTTGAAATGTTTATTTCTCATGTAGCGCAGTAATACATACTCTGAGAGGTATTTCAACTTCCTTAACGTGAACAGTATATCATTCACTTTTGTATACAAAGATACGAAAAACACACCACTTTCATTTCCGGACAAAAAGAGTACTTCCAGAAGGCATTCCACACAATTGCGATCCCCCCTTCCACATGGTGACCAATTCATATACAAATCGAAGTCGCACGTTTTCAGGTATTCCAACACTCCGTCCTCTTTTGATAGGTCAGTCATGATGCGATAAAGAACCTGTTCTGAGTGTTCGTCCCTTTCTTGACAGTTTTGTATCACGATTCGACTTTTGCCTTCAAATTCATCCTTTATATCCAAGCAGATTACTGTGGATTTTGCTTCGGTCCAAGTGTTGCCGTGCATAGAGTTGATAAACAAATCCTTGACAGATTTACGTAGGCCTTCGGTGGATGTATCATAACTATAAACAAGGGTAAAATGTAAAATGATTTATAACATTTCGAACCGTTCGACTGTAAACAAATTTTAACCGAAATGGTATCTGGATACTTCGAGACTCTATCATCTCGAGACTCTACCACTTCGTGCCGATTGGTAACTTCAAGACTATTTATTTTGGATACTTCAAGACTAAGCTCTGGACACCTCGAGACTATTGGTCACTTCGAGACTTTTTATATATTTGATACTTCGAGACTATGCCCTGGACACTTCGAGACTTTTTAGAAAAATATTTCTCTGATATACAGCTCAACAAAAAAATATGCTATTCCGTGAAATGCGCAATATTTCACTATAATGATAAAATGCTACCCTTAAAATCTAATTTTATTTAGCTAAATGATAACAAAATTTTGTTATCTTATTTTTTCATTTTGGTCATCTCGAGACTAAAACAGTCTCAAAAAGTCCAAAACCAAAAGTCTCGAGGTGTCCAGACATGAGTCTCGAAGTATCCAAAACAAAAAAATTGGCAATAGTTTCGAAGTATCCAGTCACGAAGTGGTAGAGTCTCGAAGTGTCTATAAACCCAATAGTAAAATAGTAAAAATACTTGATGCATTGACGTTTAAAAGTAATGACCCATGTATCTACCGTATAATATAGAGTTATCATGTATCTGACATAGAATATATTCGCATAGTGTAGTCAAGATTAGCATAATATTTATATATATTTTTTTTTGATATGAGCCTTTTTGTGTGTCGTTATTTGTTTTCCTGTTTGTGTATGTACTTACACCTCACATCGATACCCACTGTTGCTAATTTTCCTTCTCAACTTTCTTCGAAAGGTACACGCCTGGGCCTGGTCCATTATCGATGAGTTGCTTTGTAAATGTCCTGTGTCGAATAAGCCAGAACTAGAACAATTGATACATTTGTTATATTTTTTAAATGCTTCTCTTTGACATGTAGCAATAACGGTATGAAACGAAGAATGTATATTATAAAGTAATGAAAACGTTATAATATCATAAACATAAACGCTAATGAGCATCATATATCTCGTGGCGGTGCATGACTAATAATTCATTTGGCGTATTTTATATTCTGCAAAATAGGTTGTGGTTTTATACGATTACAATTAAATTACAATAGCAATTTACTAACCTTTCAAAGTAGTTAGCTTTGATTTCGAATCCAGGATATTCTATTGCTTTATAAGTTATTCACATATACATTTTTCACCTTGATCAAATTACTAAAAAAAAATTAATTTATATGTATTATGTAATTTCTGTTCGACATATCACCGTCTTTAGATGTCATTTATATATGAATGAATCAGATATCACCATGTATATTGCAAATTAACATCATAACATACGTATATCTTTATCTGGATTCATCATTAAGCTGATAACATTATGCTAAAGTGCACCGCCAAAGTATATACCTTATCTGCTATAACTTATGATAATGATATCATCCATACTAATCAGAATTAGAAGAAAATATAACAGCTCATTTATCACAAGTGATATTGATTAGATACTTATATCTATATCATTTAAACAGCATCAAATTGCATGAAAAAATGTGAAAGATATATGTATGCAGTAAACACAGGATTATTTGATAATGCTTTATACATACTGATCTTATCATTGATTTTGTTTTTTACTATACGTATTTTCTGTTTTAGATCCTGTTCTATTTATGTTTTTATCCAACTTATCACAACAATAAGAGTTAACCTGTTTACCACTAGTCGCTCCAAAGATGATCGTTTTCATTTAACGCTGTAAATAAAGCTTTATAGTAATAATGATATATTGTTGTTTTCTTGAGCGCTCTTGAGTCCGTATAAAAGCGCTGTACATGAATCTAATTCTAAAATGCTCATTTAAAATTGTAAAGAAAATTCCGGAAAACATCGTTCGATACAATTGTCCTGATTGATGTGGGAATTTCATTCAATATCTGGGTCCCGCTGTGGAAAATGCTCGACTACCCACAGCTTTCTGATTAACTCTGAGTGTTTCAAATGTCACAGCTGAGTTGTCTGATGATCTAAGGTTTCTTCTGGGAAAATATGTCGCTAACATGGACGGCATATATACAGGAGCTGTCCCATGCGCGCACCTATGCATCATGATCGCAATTTTTTACTTGATCCGATATGCTTCTTGAAGCCAATGAAGTCTCTTCAGAACCGGTTTCACAGACTCAATATTTGGTGTCAATGAAACCAAACGTGCCGCCGCGTTTTGAATTAGTTGAAGCTTTGCGATGTCTTTTTGTGAAGAGTACTTTACGAGTTGTAGCTTGCAAAGGTTTTTCCCATAAAGCTTGTATATTTGCATGTAATATTTTCTAGCTTGCAGAAGAGAGGAACACCTTATTTGGTCGTGAAGTCCCCTTCTTTTGTGAGAGGTTTACGAGTAGAGAGTGGCAGTAGTCCAATCTACACATGACCGTTGATAGCATTATCCGTATGGCGGCGTCTTCATTCACAAAACGCCGGATATTCCATGCCCTTCGTATATGAAAACGGCACACTTTGACCACATGGGAAATAAGTGATCGCATATCCAGGTATGTATATAGCAGAAAACCGAGATTCTTTACCACATCCACTGATTCAATCGTCTCTTCAACGATTTTCACACTGCATTTCGGCATTGCGTTCAGCTGTTTATTCGGTTTGAAAATATATATTGAAACCGTTTGTTTTTGTAAGCATGTCAAACCAACATACAAAAACCAGTTTCACAATGATTGGGATCATGATTACAACGTGCTCATTAGCGACAAAGTATCATATAAATAATGAATTATAAAAACGACAAAAGCCGTAATGCATTATCTTGTTTTTTTTTTATTTTGTTGACGCCTATTCTTAGATGGTTATTTTTGGAATATTTTATATTGTTTGAAAGAAATATATATATAATTTAATTTACTCTTATTGATTATGAATTTTAGCTAAATCCAAAACAAACCCATACAAAACGATAAGCAAAACAACAATATTTACATTGTATCGAAACTCCAGTGGTCCATATGGTTGGACTTTTAAGAGATTCAATCTTTAAAGTACACCGTGCATTATTTTTTTATTACTGAAAACAGCCTTGGTAAATATTGTTATGCGAAAAGGATTTATACCAAAATGAAAATCAGGAATATTTTAGCATTTAATCATGAGTCTAGTGCTCTGTAAAATTAATAGTTTTTATTCAAAATAAACAGAAATATTGAACCAAACATTATGTTAAACACCTGAGATGCACTGCTTCATTCAACGATACCCTCCTTTTCCTCTTTAGTATTTGATTTAGACTCAGATCCAAAAACATGGTTGACTTGTATGTAATTCTGACTTGCCCTGAGGACGCGAACCAAATTTAATGGACTTGTAGGCCTTCTCGAGCTGAACATCATCTTATAACTTTCTGCTCGATGCACTTACCATTTGATGCAATCCAAGCCTCTTTATTCATTCGGTTGACAATATCTTAGTACGGTTGATATCCTTTGGTTGATATATCACTTTTTACAAAATAATACACGCAATATATTATAATATAGGCTTGAACATAATCAAATGGAAATAAAACGGAAATGATGAAATAAGGAGAATCAGGAATATACTATTCAAATCAGGCATCCAAGCTAATTAATGATGATATGTTTTACCTCAAATAGTTCAATTAGATTTCAAGTGCAGGTGGATCATATTTATTGCAATTGATTTGCATTGCTAAAATGCTAAAAAAATTATATACTCATTCACTAAAGATTAACAAATAATATGACTGTAAATCTGTCCCGCATACTCGAAAAACATTTTTTCAGTTCAAAATAATTTAATTATAAAAAAATCAAGCTTATTTTAAAGATCTATAAAAAGTCATGGTAACTTATTGCCGCAACATTGCAACATTGTATCGTGTTATATAATCCGCGTACAAATACATGTCATTATAAGAACGTTAATCAAGAATTGGATAGGACATGACAAAGGTCCATTTCAATCAAATAATGATTATTATGTAATGTTTTTTTTAATATTTTAGTACAGTGGACGGTGTATTCTTCAAATGCAATGCAGTTTAACAACGATGAAATAATTATTATTGTTATGGCCATACACTATTTTATAACAAAATAAAATCGAATAAATGCTGATTTTTTCATTTATGTTATGGTCAAGTATTATAAAGCAATATTTAGAAATCACTAAAATCATATTTTTTTAATTAGAGTAAAATTGATCTTTTAAAATAATTTTTATGCTCAATTTGCATGTATCAATTTAAATGAAGGGGACTTATGAATACACAGACGGTTCAAGAATAAATTAAAAACATATTCACAAAAAGACTTTAAGACTTTTCTCATGGGGCAACCCATTTCAATGAGGTAAAGTTATTCAAAATAAGTGAAAATTCACGATTTTGTAGCATAAGTCTGCACATTACAAAATGATGTAAATTATGTGAAGGAAATGTTAGGTAGGGCGTTGTGGTTCCCGGAAACAGATTAATTATCTATTAAAAAGGGGTCTAGCGTAAACAGCCGCTTAGTTTCGACGGATATTGTTGATTTATTTTCTAAAATAATAGATATCACAGCCCACTTATCGTTATAGCTTTTAAGATTTTAATCCAGGTATTCTTAATAATAATAAAAATTGGGATTGAAAATATATCTAGAAAGCCTAACCATGCTAAAAAATAACACACACTATAGCGTAAACAATCTGTACATGTAATTCCAAGCACTTAACAGTTGGCACCTATTCTAATTTAAAACATCTTGAATTAAATCTAAGTGTAATTGTCAAAATTAAACGATATTATACATGCACAAATAACAATATCTTTACATTATTTTATACTGATATATTTACTAATAACATATTAGTTTCAATGCTTCTTTCAGTGTATGAATTTCACTTTTCACTTAAGCATCATAATTGATTATCCATTAATTTTAAATCTCATACTTCTACTATTGTTCATTAGATCAGCATTTTGCATATATGTACCTGAATCTAAGTCAATTAAATTTGACAGAAAAATGGCCATGTTCCTTCACACTGACCATCATTCCATTTGCCGCCTGAATGCATCACAAGACAATGCTCATTTCCGTTCCAATTGTCGGGCTGATAAGCATCCCAGGGAGCACCAAATTCTCCGAAACCGCAACTACCAGTCGCCCATTTCCATTCACCTTCAGATGCCTCGTCTGTTCCTCCAATCCATGCAGCGGATGGGGTTGCTATGTGACATATTGCAACAATTAACTAGTATAAAGACTGATAACGTGTTTATTTACGATATATTATTGTAATTACACAATTGGATACATAGTACTCGATTCATTTTTCAGTTTTGGGCTAGTTAAAAGTTATGAACTGTTAAATGATTCGGCCACAAATGTTGTAGGTCAGTGTTGAATTCGATTTAAATTCATATAGAGCTTATTGAGATCGCGTTAACTCAATAAGATATGGCACACTTACAAGCCAATATTCCCCATATCTGCCAATTTGAGTCGGCGTCACATATTTCTGCCAGTTTACCTCCTGCTTCACGGCACTTAGCCTGTGCCGAATGCCAAGATAACGGTTCCAGTGACAACACGTAACATATGTCGTTGATAGCTAGATCGCATTCCCGGTCATCACAAGTTGGACCCGAAACACCCCATGCGCATGTGCAGGCATAGGTCCCGACAAGAGGAATGCACGAACCACCGTTTTTGCAAGGGGTCGAAGCACACATGTCTATGTCTGTTAAAAATATAAACCTCTTGTATTCAATTTTACCCAAACAAATGGCGCATTTCATGTGATAACCTACGTTTTGAAAAGGTTTGAAGCACACTTGTATGAGTCTTACAAAATCACACATGTGAATTGGAGGAACACAAATGATCTAAGTAGAAAATATATTTTGTAGTTGTAATTATATTGACTTTTATTGACTGAAGTTATGTTTCAAGTCTATATCTAACCTTTTATTATTTTTGCTTATATCATGCTTACCAATAGAAGGTTCATACCATCGTGTCACTGAATTCGATTAGTCTCTTAACCGATATTTATCAAATAACAGAACACGAACAAATATTGATGCTTACACATGTGTGTCCAACCAACGGCGTTCATCAAATGAAAAGGTGATCCCACAGATTCATCCAGAAGTTCACAAACATTGCCTTTCCAATTAGCCGCAAAACAATTTGGTTTCATACGGCAACGAATGCTGCATTCAGTGATAGCTGCAACATGAGTTATACTTGTGAAATTGGAAGAGCCTTTTGTGTGCGACAGTGCTTTAAAACCATAAAATTGGTTGGCAATGCTTTGACTTAAGGTTAAAGCAATCAAAATTGTAGAGATTTTAACTATTTTCAAAATCGGCTGTTTGGCCATTATGCTATCTCACAAAGTGCTCAATGCAGTAAGATTTGTCTCATTATTTTCTTAGTTAAGCGACTATTTATATGCATGATAGGCTCAAATGTAATTCATGTTGATTGATTAAGTGGAAATACTAGTAAAATTTGCATGTCATCCTTTAACACAGCAACTTCCACTACTAAATGAGCTGCAATTCATTTATTAGCAAAATGATGGCAAGCGCTTATGGATTATAAAGCCAAACGAGTAGGATGAATATGAATGAGCAATTTTATTGTTTGGAAGTTGTTTATTCAAATTCAATGATCACTTTATGTGGATAAATATTAATATGCATTTAAGATTGTGTTTCAGCACAAAGATTCATTGTATAAATCGGTTAACTTATAGCTAGAAAATCCGTGATGTGACGAATTCATCAAAATAGTTAATTTCTATAGTTAAATCCAAACCAATGTCTACATTTTAATCTTCAAATGTCTCATTTCAGTAACAATTCGAAAATCAAACTTGTTACCGTCGAAAACATTTACCTTGAAATTATTTGTTGAAATTGCAAATACGAAATCCAAACATACAAATAACTGATAAAAGAAAACCGTTTTAGTTCAAATAAGTTTTCTTCATCTTAGATGAATTTGATTTTTGAGCGTTTAAGTAACGATGTTTTTTTTCGTAGAGTTTATAGTATTTTAAAGAAAGCAAATAATATGTTTTGAAATTAGCTTATCCGCTTATAACTAATAAAATATTCGACGGTATATATTTGTATAATTGTTTGTTTAATTATCAGATTCAGTCCCTCTCACGTGAACTTGTTTATCTATCAAATTATGGTCTAATGCGAAAAATGGAATTGGTGGTGTTAAAGTGCGCAAACTGTTTTGCGATAATATGCAAGATGTTATGCGAATGAATTGTATGTTAATGATGCTCAATAGTTTAATGTGTTTATATAAATCACTCGAACCGTTTATTACCACATGACAAAACAATACTAAATGTTACAAATAAAACGAAACCCACTAGATGACATAAATCAATCAAATATTAAAGGTCAATTTGTCTTGCGTTATCTTCCTTGTAATTTGTTATAATATTCTATAATAAAATAAACCACTGTCTAGTGTGAAAGAAATATACCTAGATATTTGATTTGATTGTTCTGGTGATAGTTATAATGCCTTTATACTTAGATATAATGCAATATGGTATAATATGAATATCATTTAGTTTTCAATTCTATCATAATACTTCATATACTTTTGAAACATATGGGGATCTATTGACCGCGGGAAGTGGGAAGCGCAAACTGAAGGTTCAGCATGAGATCCGCGCATCTCAATTCCAAAGAGCATATTTTTATAGCATGTTTTGACCGTAGTTTTTGTTCAAGATATTATCTTTAACTATGCCAAAATATATGATAGAAAATGTTATACTTTCCTTCAAACCATAATATCTATGCCTATTTAAAGATAATCACAATGTGCAAATAAAATCGTTCCTTAAACATATTGAATGAAGTAGTAACCTGAGTTTGAATATCAAATACGTTTTATTTTATTATCTTATATGTATGTTATTAAATTTTAAATGTTTTAAGAAGAAAATTCCATACTGTCGTTTTATTTTCAAACCAAGTGTGCGTATTGATGTATCGTATCTTGACGTGTTTTCAATGAATGACATACTTGACACAATAACGTTAACGAAGGCATGTACGAAGGCATGTACTTCTGCGTTTTGTTTACATATGACGCAACAATGACTCAGCCGAGCTGACCGGGCCCTGTAAATCTCACTTTTTTAATTACCAACACAATCATCCAAAGACATCATTATATATTAGTATTTATTGCTAAATTTATCGTAATAGAGAGGTTGTGTTGAAAAGAGCGCAATCGAGGGACCTTTGTCAAACCCTCTATTCTTTAAAAAATGTGTAGGTTTAGCAGAATCTCGAGTTCTCGAATCAACTATTTTGTTTTAGTTTGTTGTACATATTGAACTGTATGTCCTCATTCAATCGGCCTTCAAGCTTTAATTGACTAATTTAATTGAATTAAATTTTCACTTGCATATTGCACATCGCTATATTGCTATAAAATATTTATCGTAATGCTATTATTATACTTTCAGAAGGCAGGTAGATAATCAAACTTGGGTAAATTGGACCAAAGCTCTAAATAAAAACTATAGAATGCCTTATTCAAATAAAACAATATCAGATGATATTGTTAACATATTTACAACATCACTCAACCATTGTTAAGGAATTTGCCTGTTGGGATATTATTGATTTTAGGGAAACCACATTGGACAAAAAACCCACAGCTTCAATAATTTATTTTCTTGGTGTAAAACAAATTGATTAAATAAATTCACTTGAAAAACATTAACTTATTGATACTCAAACACGTCTCTAACTTAACAATGAGTGCGCAAAAACTATTATTCTCAATCGGCAGAATGTTCGGGATAAAAGTTCATTTAAAAGAAGTTAGTAAACACAACAAAACAAATTCTATCAAAATGCGTTCATAATTTGAGGTTGTAATATACATTTTTATTGTATTCTGACTTGCACAAATTGGTGTAACCTCTAAGAAAATAAGGCCTTTTGATCGGACCTAGCCTAGAAAACCGTTAGCCAAGATCAGATGTGTTTATTTAAATATACCGTAATCTGCGAAAATAGAAATTCCAACGCAAACATGATAATAATTATGCATATTGGAATAAATGAAGACATTTTCCAAAAAAAAAAACGAAGCCAAATAAAAAATCTCATGTGTGCAGTTTGTTTTCAATAAAAATAAAATATTTACTAAGATTCTAAAAATCTTCACATGTGTGAACAAATTTAGAGCAATACCTCAAAGTTGTTCCCCTTAAAACAAATACACTTCTCAAACCATTGTGTGAATTTAAAAGATAGCAAGTGTAAGATAAACAAGTTATAAGCTAACACCTAAATCGATTTACCATTACATTCGTTTCGCTAGCCCCCATGCCATATCACAGCACATCATATCATACATTAATTTCTCCTCAAATAACTCGCTAAGGTTAAAATTGACAAAATAATTTATGCATATCCACACAATTATCGTCATTCCAATTGCCGCCTGACTGCATCACAAGGCAATGCTCATCTCCGTACCAATTGCTGGGCTGATTTGTCGCCCATGGGGGACTCCCGATGGATTCGAAGCTGCAACTTCCAGTCACCCATGTCCAATCACCTTCAGATGCCTCGTCCGTTCCTCCAATCCATGCTTTGTATGGGGAGGGGGTTACTGTGTGAAATATGCGAGCAATAAACTAATGCTAGGGTTTAGCAAGTAGCGCAAGTGGGTTAAAATGAAAGAATTTATTGTTTCGAGAATCGTTTGTTGATAGAAATGTACGGTTGAATGGTTCAAATGTTATAGGATTTTGAGTTCGGTTGTACCTATCTATACAAATCTGTATTGAGATTGCGTTAACGCTATTAAGGTATTGCACACTTACCAGCTAAGATTCCCCATAACTGCCAATTCGTGATGGCATCACATACCTCTGCCAGTTTGCCCCCTGCTTCACTGCACTTAGCCTTGGCCGAATGCCATGGTACTTGTTCCAAAGACATAACATAACATATGCCGTTGATAGTAAGATCGCATACACGGTCATCACAAGTTGGACCCGAGGAACCCAACACGCATGCGCATGAAAAGGCTCCGACAAGCGGAATGCATGAACCACCGTTATTGCAAGGGTTTGAGGTACACAAGTCAATATCTGTTCAAAATACCAATTATTTAATCACACCAGATAGTAACATGTTTTCAATAACCTGTTTTATTAACCTATGTTTGAAAGTGGTTTGAGGAACATATTTGAGTAAGAGACAACAAAGTTGATCTAAGTAAGTAATATATTTTGTAATATTGAACGACATAAAAATTGTGATAAGATGTCATAAATTCATATTTATGTCTAAAATAAACTTTCAATTCATTTTCCTGTAATATCATGCTTTTTTATAGAAGGTCCATACTTCCGTTTCACATTTTGCGATAAGCCTTGTAAAACAATTACACCAGTAAAAAACCAGGATAAGTTAAAATACTTACACATGTAGGTCCAACCATGGGCATCTTCAAATTGAAGATGCGATCCCACCGATCCTTCTAAAAGCTCACAAACCTGGTCTTTCCAGTTTGCTGCAAAACAATTTTGTTTCATGCGGCAACGAATGCTGCATTCGGTGATAGCTGCAACACGTGCTATATGTGTGAAATTCGAAGAAATTTTCGTGTGAGAATGCGCTTTAAAACCAGAAAATTGGTTGGCGATGGTGTATTCAAAATTGAAAACTATCAAAATTGAAACAATTTTAACCAATTTTAAACTCGATTGTTTAGTCATAATGGTGCCTCACAAAGTGTTCAGTGCAGTGAGATAGATATTTGTTATCCAAATATATATGAATGATAGGCTCAAATGTAATTCATGCGGATTGATTGACTATTTACAAAGCAATTATTTGCATATCTTCCATTTTCACAGTAACTACTACTACTCAATGAGCTAGAAATC
>LQRL01140790.1:0-15114 GCA_001703475.1 Hydroides elegans
ATGAGCAGCAATGAGCAACTGCTCATGAGCAATGAGCAGCAATGAGCAACTGCTCATAAGCAATGAGCAGCAATGAGCAACTGCTCATGAGCAATGAGCAACAATGAGCAACTGCTCATGAGCAATGAGCAGCAATGAGCAACTGCTCATGAGCAATGAGCAACTGCTCATGAGCAATGAGCAGTAATGAGCAACTGCTCATGAGCAATGAGCAGCAATGAGCAACTGCTCATGAGCAATGAGCAGCAATGAGCAACTGCTCATGAGCAATGAGCAGCAATGAGCAACTGCTCATGAGCAATGAGCAGCAATGAGCAATGAAATGAGCAATGAGCAAACTTAAGAGCAATGAAATGAGCAAAAAGAGCAATGTTAAGAGCAAAAAGAGCAATGTTAAGAGCAAAAAGAGCAATGTTAAGAGCAAAAAGAGCAATGTTAAGAGCAAAATGAGCAATGTTAAGAGCAATGCTCAGAGCAAAGAGCAAACTTAAGAGCAAAAAGAGCAATGTTAAGAGCAAAAAGAGCAATGAAATGAGCAATGAGCAAACTTAAGAGCAAAGAAAAGAGCAATGAGCAAACTTAAGGGCAATGAAATTAGCAATGAGCAAACTTAAGAGCAATGTTAAGAGCAATGAGCAAACTTAAGAGCAATGAAATGAGCATGAATTTTATCTGAGGACGGTTGCGTGTGGGGCCCCTTTTATATGAGATACGGGGAGGCGTATTACGTCATACAGAAAAAATCTCCCGCGAAAAATTTCCCGCATATGACCTAATTGGCTAGCCAATGGTGTACCCATGACCTCATTGGTTTTTCCCGCCTGTGGTTGGAATAACCACGGGGAATACCCACAACATGCCCCAGCTTGCACTGATGACGTCAGCGTAACAAACATGTTCACACTTGCACGGATGAGTCATAGGGCTTGGATTCACTATTCTTACCCTACTGCGATTGCATTAATAGGATGAATGAATAACATTCAAATGATTATTTTTTATAAACAGTTTTCAATTTGATATTTATTTACTGCGATCATTTATAGTTAATGATATACGTATAGTCTATGATATTCACTATTGCTACCAAATAACCTTGACAAAGATGATAATGAAACAAACGCTTATTTTAGTATATACATAAAAATATGCGTGTATCATTTTAGGTAATAAAATCATCAATAATGTAATTCAAATCTATATTAAATTGTTCAAGATCAAAACTAACCCAGAAATCATCACAAACAAAGTACGCAGCTGCAATATAGATCCGGATTGGAAGGACCTTCTTCTTCGAATCCTGGAAGTGGATCCAGACAAACGTATAAGAGCAATCGACGCCTTGGATCACAATATATTTAAATGTAATTTAAGCTTATTTGTATTTAATGTTTTAATAGTAAACATCTTAGGGGAATTTGATTTGATCTTGAGATATATATTTATATTTTCTGTTTAGCTATGGCTCAAAAACTTTATATTTACAACTACAATTTTATTCAGTTGATTATAGTTACTATGTTTACTTCACAATAGACTCGCTTGATTACAAAAAAAAAATAACATACATTTGCACTGTATAACACTTAATGCTTCCGTTTTAGATGGTATTTCTCCATTCAATGAGGGAGTTGTGCACACAAAGAAAGGTAAACTATACCAAACTTATTAATAGTTCATAGCTTAAAAAGAATTTATACAAATAGTGTTTCTTGAGATGGATGGATGGGGATAGTGATAAATATTGCTACAGAATACAGTTTCTACCTGAAAGTGTGGGTCTGATAATTTTAAGCGAATTATTGACTAATAATAAATCAAATAAAATTGTTACCTGTTCCGTGTTGTTACGCTTGTTGTTTCCTAAGAATGTCAATTCAATCTGAAGGAAAATATGTTTTATCGATCATGGTTAAAATATTCCTTTTTTCTATAAAAATAATACTGATGTGACTTATTTGTGTTTCAAGAAATGTAAACTTTGATAGCAGACACCATAGATTGAATGAAATTTTGTTGCTGTTTGGTTCGTTGATTAATAATGCGGCTTATATTTAAAAAATAACGTTTTCATAATCGAAAAAAAACTTCATAGATTTACGCTTGAATTTATCAATTTATATCTTGGTTTGTTTGGTTAATTTCTATTTTTTTATCTTTTAGCATTTAAAGAGGTTTCCCTATCTGATCATAGTTTAACGTCAGCAACCGACGTCGCGGATGATTTAGAGGATCTTGGATTGGATGCAACTGACGTCGTTGCCGAAACAGACGTCAGGATGTTGGCTAGAGCTAACGACATCAAATCAGTGGGAATCGAAGTCAATAAAGATGTGGCAAGCAATGTCGAACATGTGATAGGAACTAATGTAAGCAAAGTAGCGGGAAATGAGGGTCAGGAAAATTGTAAATACTCCAATTCGGATCAACGATGAGCTCAGGGTGACAACGGTGCATATCTACTCAGTCTAATATACTAAGTGTAACGTAAACATATGTCTAATAAGATCGCTTTTAACAATATAAATAATAATAAGAGATTGATCTCGTTCATGTTGCATTTGATTGTTGGGTGACCGAGAGGCTTGTTCTGTTGGTTATTATGAATAATATCTGTAAATAATATCTGTATCTGTAACAACGGTTAGGTAGGACTTATTTGATAATCCTGTCTTCTAGTGGTAACTGACCCTCTCTGCTGAGGCGCCTTCCATGTTATGTCGGTTACAGTTCGGAAGGCCCCAAAATCTGGCGGGAGGGGGACTGCTGATTAAGCAGGCAGAGCAAGCTGCGCAAAGCTGTATCGGGTTCTGTTTCAGTGTATGTATTTCTTTATCAAATTTACAATATTGTCATTACATTAAAGTTGTGTTCAGATCAATAAAAATATGAATATCAAAATTTAACATTCTAAGCGCGACAAACATTCATGAAAATGAAAATATATTCCTAGCATATAATCTAAATTCATTGCTAAACGGACAGTTTTTCTGCTACCCAAAGCATTTAGATTGTACATTCCCGGTGATTTATCAATGGTCGTGACAATTCTTGACTGCATGTTGTCGTGAAAAGAATTCCATAAACAAGTTATTGCACATTGATTGTAAACACGTTTAAATGACTAACGTATCTGTTTGATAACGTTTACATATGTTTAATTTATACATGCTCACATATTTCCCAATTCTTATTTCACTTAGATTAAAAAACTTCTTTTGGGCAGCAAAAGTAGATGCAGCATCCACTTATTGACCATATGCAAGTATTTTTATTGGGTAAGAAATGCGCGATTGATGTTTTATCATGCAAGTATTTTCGTTTGATAAGAAATGCACGATTGATGATATATTTTTTATGCTTTAGGAAATCTCGTTTAATCGAAAATCAATATAATATACGCAATACACGCACTGTATAATATACATATTTTTCAAAAATTATTTAAAGTGTTTAATTATACCCTAAGAGCTTTAACTTTAAAATAAATATGCTGCAAATGCCGTTTAGACAACAATACCGACTGTTAAAAATAAGTGCATCTCTGGAAACGAAGAGATATATATTTATTTTTAGCAGAACTAAATGGTTCTTGTTCAAAATGCATGACAATCACTGTCTGAGTCTTCATTTATGTAGGACAAGGAACCCGATGAAGGTTATAATATTATATTAAGCAATATAAGTGTAAAGAGGAAAAACAAAAAACGATAAGATTGTATATAAGCAATGAAAACTCAAAGTGTACAACAATATATCATGCATATAAAAATCCATATAAAATTATGGATTCTATCATTGATCAAATGCAATTAATTAAATTTTAGAAATATATGTTAATCCAAATGTATTCCAAAACCAAGTATCATTTATTTGTATTTCATTGCATGAAAATGTTACGATAAATGGCTGGATATACAGACGACCTCGAGTGTTGAGAGGACGACCTACTTTGGGCCTATCTAAAAGTTATGAACGTCCTTATACGTGGCAGACATAGAAAAGACGTCAGAGTCGGACTAAAATAGTACGTTGTTCGGATGCCGCAATGTAAAAGAACTTTCATATGAGCCCAAAGTAGGTCATCCTCTCAACGTCACGTCCGAGTGCGACGTAATATGGACGACCCAGTGTCCGAGTGGTTTCAATATGCAAACAGCTACAGAAAACAACTTGTGAATGTGTCATCGCTGTTAAATCTTCAAAGTGTCAACGTCATCTAATTACGATTTTTATTTCTTACATACTGAGTTATTCAGGGTAATGATATATGAAGAAAAAAGACGAGTATTCAAGGAATTGATTTTTGTTAATATGTTATGTTGTTAAAAAGTTTATGTTTTTTTATGTATGTATTAAATCAAAATACATCAGTGTAAAATATAGTTTGATTTTTGCATCAACTTATTACTTCATTAATGTGACGTATTAAGACTCTTAAACGGGAACCAAATTCAATGTTTACCAATTTACAAGACGCGTTTATGTGTTATGTAATTAGAAACTATGGACAGACGTGTTTATTTGTTATATTATGGACCACAATTCAATTTATTTTTGATAGCATAAACATAGATACGGATACAATAGAAATATTCAAAATAGTTCTCGTCAAATATATTTCTGTTTAGAAATACTGTATTCAATTATATCGATTTCCCATTGTTAGAAAAAATAAAATCGAATGTTTCTGATTTCTGAATATTTTGCACATTAAGACTGTGCAAATGCCCTTATACTGGTTCCCTCTATTGTGTTTAACTTTATATGTTCACAGTTTATTGTAGATAAGTCTTGATTTTAATACATATTATGAATGCATTTCGAAATCTGTTGCATCTCAAAACGAAGTAGAGTGATCATAAATTGATAATTGCATGAGTAACGTGAAACAACCCACTTACTAAAGTTCAACCTACTAAAATTAACCCGTAATTAGCGATAGTCGTTATTTTCAATTCTCTTGACGAAAGTATTGGTTTTGAATCATTATAAGCCGATAGGAGGGACTTCAGTCATTTTACTATGTACTTTTAAAATAAAAGCATCTATATAAAATTAATACTTTTTAATGAACATTTTTTTATATGTTTTATTTTCAAAATGCATTGTACTTGCAAAATAGAGAGATCATGAAAACGATATCTTAGATTTTCAAACGAAGAAATGACACGAATAACCACAGTTATGGTTTAATATACTAAAATACTTGGGATATTAAACTTCAGTATGCTGTCGTTTTTTTTCAACATATAGATAAGTCTTCGATAAGTGAGTAATGTTCAGTCCTCCATGGCGCTGACATGAAATGGATGGCTTTGTGTGGATACTCATTGAGCATTCAAGCATTTTCGAAATTGACTTTTTCAGAATAACTTATGATCCATAATTTCAAAAAGTCCCAATTTCGGATTAGATGTTAGAAAGTAAAATCAGTGTTAAGATGTATGACTGTAGACTGTTATCATGGTTTTTAATGAGAATTGGAATTTCTCCACGATCTTGCTTTTGACACTTTATGAGATATATTTTCTAAAGGGTTGATAAGTTACTTTGATTCCTAAATTTATCAGGTTAAAATCGTATAATGCTGTAAAACTTGAGAAACTAGAAATACTAACCTTTAGTAAAACAAAAGTCATTTTAATATCTTGAAAAACACGAAAGTTAAACAAATCAATAGATTTCAACACAAAAACACAATTGTTTGATTTGTCTGAACTTATTATTTTGTTATCACGTTTGGATAAGTTAGCCATTTTTGAAAATAGTTGATATATTGCAAAAATAACGTTATTCAAGCATTTTTAAAAGAAAAACCATACATATTTTATTTGTTGAAACCAAATGGAATAGAGAAAAATCCATAATAATTCATTTCAATTATTTGAATAGCCCCATCATATAAATTATCTGTTTCTGATATTTATTTCAAAAATATATTGGGATAAAAACCTAATAGATTGTTATTGCATAATCCTTGAATTCATGTTTTATTTTATTCTTAGAAATCTCACAATCATTCATTTGTTCATTAAACCTCACTCATGTCCAAAGAATCGAAATGTTCGAAACGTTAAAATACGTTAAAAATGTTTAAAGCTTCAAACTGTAGTTTATATATATTATGTTTTTTTATATTGAGATAGGTGGCATAAGAATGGATATATTACGCTGGTTCGCTCCTATATTTTGTAAACAATTATGTAGATAAATGGTTTTTGAACATTTGAACATTTTGAACCCGATTTCTAGGAAAGTAGGACTCAATATTTGGATGTTTTACAATCAATACATTAATGGATTCTTTGTATTTTTAAACGTTTGTACGTTTTAATCGCCTTCACACACTAAGTTACAACATTAGTTTGTACAGATATTTTAACCTTGACCGATTTTTTAAGTGATATCTATTTTCCTTACCTGACTTTTATATCTCAACTTTGAACATGTTGTGCGTATTTTGAGCATTTTCGAACATTTTCCAACATTTCAAATACTTGGACATACCTCTTAAAAAACTGTGATAAGCACCTTAGAGACATGAATTAAAATTTCAACAAAAGTGCCTTACATCTTTAATATTTTGTTAAACATATGATATTTACTCCTGTCATTTGCGATGACATAAAAAGTAAACATCCGATTTCAGTAAAAAATATCCATGAACGCAGTCAGGGACTTAAATATTTCACTAATTGAAAATATAACTCCATGATCCAAAACAGTTTTCTTACACAAATTTTATGGAATAGAAAATGCAAATGATATAAAAAATTAAATGAATTTATTTACAAGAATCTTGATTCAATTATGGGCTCATGTAAATCACATGTAAACTGAATTTGCTTTAGTGAACCATATAAAGGCAAACCCATAATGCAATATTGATGGAAGACATTGTGTTCAAAATATGTTGGATATCACAAGGCATATATATCTGGTATAATATAATATCAGGTTTCATAAACCTTTACAAACCCATTGACTCTTACGTAAATAAATACAGACAGATAACCTGATTCTGAATTGATCGATTAATCTTTTTCAAAATGTGGTATTTTCTTATTGAAATATAACAAAAATTTTTTTAGCTTTATAACATTAATCTATATAGTAAAGTAAGCGGCCATAAATTGATTTTCTGTTTTGTTTGCTGTTCTTTACCGTTGGCCAAAAACAACATAAAACATTCTTAACAAAATAATAATTTGTTTGTCATTTTAAAACGCCCGGGCTAACATAGATTGATAAAATTTATGTTACATGTCAATTACATTTAATATAATATGATAGGAATTGTTTATCATATAAGCATGTTCAATCTTATCACACATGAAGGTCAATATTGAAAAATGTACATGTTTTGATTGAATGCTACTGTTTAGCATTTATTTTATTGAAAGAAAATAAGATTGCGATTATGCAATTTAGTGCATCGCCGGAATGATTTTATTTCAATATAAAAACTATTCTTTTTTGAATATTGAAACTCATATGGTAAATGCAAGCGGGATGATTTTATTTTAATATAAACATTAATTCAATTTTGTTAATATAAAAAAACTTGTACGGTAAAATTTCGTATCCAGGTTAGAAGTAAAATTAAAAATTTCGGGATAACTTTGATGATTGGTAAACATAAGTAAAGGAAGTACCACCACGACAAAGTTTAATTTTTAAATCCTCATTTTCTCAAGAAGGTAATTCTATATGCTCTTTAAATAAAGAAATCATAAGACATTGTTGATTGTTTTTTTTATATACAACATATTTATATTCGTAATTTACGTAAAAAACCTGGCAACTGTCCGAGGTCCTGGAGCCTGGTTATAACTTGTATCGCTCATTGGATAGTTGAAATCGTACCAATGGCGTTGTAGTATATCTAAATATAGTCTTGAACATTGCTGAAAAGGGTTTATTCAATAAAGGACATCGACAACAGTTACGGATATTCCCAAATAAGCAAATAAGGTACCGTGCGATCTAATTCTAATATCATCAGGATAAAACACATCCCCAATAAGGCCTCAGTGACTGAGGCCTTATTAGGGATATGTTTTATCCTGATGATTTTATTACTGGGTCACAGCACAAATGTAAATGATTTCTGTAAAGGACCGTGTCATATTTGTTTTGGAACAGTGCCAAATAATCACCATGAAGTTTTATTATTAATCGTATGAACCAATGTCATTTTATATAAAACTAATCTATACGTAAAAAAAGAAACGTATAAGAGTTTAATTAGCCAGACTCGGCTTTTTGATTCACAACCAGTAAGCTGCGCGGAGGAAGAAGAGGGTCTGGTCTTGGGGGTGTTGGTTGGACTTGGGCATGTGTCACAGTCGTTGCTATTGTCGAACATGTTCACGGTCCCTTAAATGTCATATTTTACTCTTGAAATCGAAGACTCATAAAAAAATGATATTACATAAAATATTTCGGAATTTTGTCCGAGCACTTGCAATTTCGGCTGAATTAGCGGGTTTTTGTAAGCCAAATATAGTTTTGCCTTGATCAGCTAAAACGCTCATTTTTTTTTGGGAACACATCTCTGTTTATTTAAAAGTAAAAACTTTACGCGCATAAACATTTCTTTTATTTTGTTTTAAACAGAGCGTCCGAAGAAGGAGTAAATTTCTGCCGGATAACCTAAAGCGGTATTCTCATGAAACATGGGGGATACATTTCATGCATACGATCCTCTTAGCAGTATATTGTATAAATCGTACAATTCGAGTTTAGACAAATGCGATGTACTTGGTCGGGAATTACAACGGGATACATCCTCTCTAACGGATAGACTTATCTCTTTTCAGCAATCGGATATCAGTGAAAGGGACTTTCCATTCAAATTTAACTCATTAGCTAGAAAAGGTTACCACATCGTACCGCCTTATATGGTATGCTCAGACTGTTCCTTTCGTATAGAATTCGGCTTAGTCAAGGATAACCCAGAAGCTCTTGAGAAAAAGCATCGTGATTTTAAACCGGACTGTCCCTGGGTACTGAAAGATAAAAAGGAAAACACTAGGTATAGTGATTCAGGAATTACAACTGCTGGGGCTTCAATGAGTATCCCCAATAACTTAAATAGTCGACAAGATCTAGCCCGCGCTGCTTCCACTGCAGCTACAGGAATAAGCACCGCCCAATTGTGTCCTAGCCAATCAGATAGTAGGCTACCTGTACCCGTAAACGTGAAAGCAAATCAAGGTCGTTTAGCGGCCGATTCAGTGTTGCAAGTTAGAACATCGAACTCTAATTCCAATCCACCTTCTGAGGAACCTACCACTGAGCCTAGGATACTCCGTAACGAACCACAACGTAATATGCAAACTGTGGATAGAAATAAACCCCTCGCACATGTTCAGAAACCCAAATGTCGTACAACGGAGTTTGACACTTATGAAGGTCGACTAGGGACATTTTATGATTGGCCAAGATCCAGTCCAATGAAAAAAGAGGATTTAGCTCGCGCTGGATTTTATTACGTGCATAACAATGACAAAGTGAAATGTCCCTATTGTTTTGGGGGTATTTATAATTGGGAACCAAATGATGACCCGTTTTTCGAGCATATGCGTCATAACCCAAAGTGTGAATTTTTGAAATGGTATGCTTACACCAAGCTCACTACACCCATTGTACCAAATAGTACCCAAACAGACAAAAATGACTCAACTGAACATCATACAGCTGTGAAAGGTGTCAATATGCTTGGATATGGCCTTGACCTAATTCTGAAGGTTATTCAGGACTTCAAAATCAAGCCGTTGAAAACGGAATCAATCTTGGAGGCCATTTTCGCTCTTGAGAACAAAACAGGAAAGCTGTTATCAGTTCAAGATACAAAGCAAGATAAGAAAGTCGAAGAGATCCAAGGGGCAATAGGTGGATTGGACTTGAATGTTGAGAACCAACCTCAGTCAACCAACCTTTGTAGAGATATGAACCCACCCGCTCCCCCGCGGAGTCCCTCTCCGATTGGTGACGAAAGTGATGATGATGATATATACGGAGCCACTGAACCAAGCGAAGGGGCTTCTGAACTTGATGACAGCAATAACGATAAGGCCTCGCATGACGCCACAGAAGCGGCAGAGGAACTTAAGGCATCACCTTTGGCGACCGGAAATGATGACAAATCCAAGTCAACCAATAAAAAGAAAGAACTCGAACCATTAGATCCCGAGGTAAGACGCCTTCGTGAGGAATACCAGAAACTCTATAAATCGAATATTTGTAATAAATGTAGGAAGAAACCGGTCAATATCTTGTTTCTTCCCTGCCGCCATCTCGTAGCATGTGAGGATTGCGCTGAACATATAGATGAATGTTTATTGTGCGATGCCGAAATAATCGGAACCGTCAAGGTTTTTTTAACGTAAGCTGTGTTTATTGGTGTGCAATGATGGGGGAGGATTATGATATACAGCCGGGATCAATGTTATTTTTCGGCGTTATTTTGGCAGCTTTCGTTTTGAAATCGCGAGCTATATTAGTGTGCTTTCGGTTTCAAGATGGTAATGAGCAATGTACATATTACCAAAAAAATAATGAACACTGTAGGAATAAAAAAGCACCAAGTAAGACTCGCGAAAGTACATATAATGGGTTTTGTAAATATCATAAATGTAGTCGTAGGAACAGTTTGACATTCAATATGGTGTTGTCTTTTGATTTCCGGCTGTACCATTGCACCTTTATAAACACAGTGACAGTTAAAAACCTTGTCACCTACAGATATGATGGCGATCTGGAAACGAAATGGACTTTGAGTTATTGGTTGTACATACATCACTCGATATTAAATATTATGTTTATAAGCGAAAGTTTATGTAATGACTTTTGTAAATATGTTATAGGTAGTCGTAGGATTATTTTGGCATTTGATAGTATGTTGTCTTTTGATAACCCGCTATACCATTGCACCTTTATTAACACAGTGGCAGTTAAAAACCTTGTCACCTACGGATATGATGACGATCTGGAAACGAAATGGACTTTGAGTTATTGGTTGTACATACATCACTCGATATTATATTTTATGCACACTCTTTGTTTACTGGGACATTATATTTGTTTAATGTATATATATTTAGACGTTTTTGTCCATGTTTGTTTTTACACTTTTGTCATGTCTTTCATACATCAACAGTATTACCTGTTTGCATCTGCTATATTTCGCATTTATGTGTTATCAAATTATAAGATACCGATTGCTCAATACTCATTTTCTTCCTCTAGTCAGTTTCGCTGTTATGGAAAGAAAGTTGAAAGACACTTTTTAGGTGGCTGTCAAACTTTGATATCGCTAAAATATTTTGGTGCTTTCGAAGCCCTCGTTTTGAGGGGCTCAATGAGTTGTTTAGAATTGATAAATCACTATTTACTATGTTTTCATGGGGGCGGGGGGAGTGGTTGTAGAGGTTATTTAATAACCCTGTATGTTCCAAATCGAGACATATTGAGCAAGAAAAACGTCTGGGTTAAACTAGTTTATTAGAATAAACAAAATATTAAACTCCCGGTCCTGATTTTAAAACTATAAACATTAAATTGAGCAAGCAAACGATGAATCACATTTCATTATCGAAATGCTTTGGGTACAGTACTGATAACTCTTGGGAAATATACAGATGCATCAAGGTACACTGTTCTTGTATTTAAGAATCATGGTGTAAAGTTAACATGCTGTTCTATCCATAGAGTGTTTGTGTGAGCTGATGAGTAATGAAAATTTGCCTTTTTGATTAACAATATTCCAGTAAAGATATGGACTCATAAAAAAAAATATTTGTATTTCATACGGATCGATCCAATATCAGAGTTGAGTATGCAATGAATGCCTTTTGTAAACTTGGTAACCAGTCTAACTTTGATGTAGATTGGCTAATTAGCGCCTGTTGTATCCATGTAGAATAGTAATTCAGCAAATCTTGTCACATTGTGCATAGTTGCTAAGTTCCACTTAGTTTAGCTGTAATTGCAATTCAAGCAAATTGATACTTATGCTATAAATACTACGATTGAAGCACTTGCCGTCAAATTATATAAATTAATTTAATTTAGTTATTCTAGACATAGTGTCATGTGATATGATAAAAAAACTGACCTTACGATCGATATATCCCTTGAAGTTTCATATTTTATGATATGAATATCCAAGACTTGTTTTGAAATACACTGTACTGAGTGTCAGACAATGCTTACATATATTTTTATACTGATGACTGAGAAAATGTATTGTTATGTTCGAGATATGTGAGTCACAGTGTAACTTTTGTAAATTGGCCCCTTGCCAATAAATCAGGGTTTCATTATAGAAGCTGCGATAAAAAAAAAAAACAAAAAAACATGCAAATAGACAAAAAAAGTGTTTTGCTTTGTGCTTTCCTGATTACTTTTTTTTGCGAAATGTGATAATTTTGTTGATTCTTAAGTTTAAATTTAAATTTAATTTATTCTAAAATGTATATGAACATAAAGAGAACAAACGATGTAGCAAACTTATGTTGACACCCTGATTGTTGGATTTAAGCCAATATAAAATGTTGGATCCATGCCATTATCTAAGTAACGTCTGATTTTATTGCCTAGATGCCAGGGCTTCAAGGTGCATCTAACGCTGAGTGTTTTCGGACATAATTTTCATAAAGTTTTGTTTTGTTATTGCGATCCTGATTATCATTAAATCACCGAGTCCTAACAGTCTTGGGTTTAAAGTATACAATGTCTGTTCATTGCATGCATGAATATTGAAAAGCCAGTTTTAAATGATTATTTATTGGGATAGCAACATCATTGATTGTTAATAGTTTTGACTATCTCATTAACATGCATACATGATTGTATCTAAGCGACAAATTGTTAAACATATTATCTAGGGCTCAATAAGCTATGGAAAAGTTTTATGTTATGATTATAGTTTTTAGTAAACTAAAATCGAGACGTTGCTAATAAATTAAAAGACCCTTTACAAACATTATTTAATATAACCACAGTTATTAAAAATGGCAGAATACACAAAAAGTAGGTCACGAGTCCTTTAACGGAATGAAAAATAACAGTCATCCAGCTGTTATACATTCAACGAGTCTGTGTCTGGTTTAACTTTGTATTTTAAATATTTTACCAAAAGACTTGGCGGACATGTAGACGAATGGAGGCTAAACTCTTATGAACAAAGTCTGAAAATGTTCAGTAGCTAAAGAATATGCGCATTTGCTAAGTGTTCAATGATATTAAAAATAGAGGTATTCTTAAATGAAAATGTCTTTCACATAATAAAGGCATGTTTGTTAGAAATGTCTTATTAATGAGTGAAATTGTGACCGCAACAAAAAGCCCGACCTATTTTAACATATTCGAAACAGCTGCTTCATCTGATCACAGCAAAACCGCACCTAATGTGTGTGTACCGCTATGTACTCGAATATTAAGGTAGCTCACCCGGAGGCAAGTAAAAATAATTATAATGCATATCTGTCATTGGTTCATTTAAATTGGGCCTGAAAAGGAGTGGTTTTTTAATACATGTATATGAAACAAGAAAATGTTTTTTCCTAGTCTCTTCATTGGATAGTTTTGAATAAATCTGCTCGAACTTGAGTACTGTTGTATTTGAATAGCATTTCTCTATGATTATCGGTACAGTTATGAAAAACACGCAAAAAAGAACCCACGCATGTTTAAAATGCACTAGGATTTGTTAGAACGTGTAAACAGACTTTGGCTGTCAAAATGTTCCCTGTTTTTCCTGGTGAATGAACTTCCCGTTTCGCTTTCGGAAACTTGAAATTATAAGAATTCATTAATGCTATCTGCTCGGTCAAAGATTTTATATACATGTATGTTAAATGCAACCGGAAGATTTATGTAAAGCACGAGTTATCAGTATATTAATCACGATTGTAGTGGTAATTTGATAATTTATGTTGTGTCTTAGTAATCAAGTGGAGTTCATTTGGGTTTTACATACATAAGCATAGAACTAAAAATGTGTAGCATATATCATATAATTTTGGTGTTTTGAAACGACAAAAATGTACACGATTTTCTAGGCGTTGTCGTGGCAAGGGACATCGTGCATGTACAAATTAATGGTTTCATACATCTTAATAAATGGAGGTATCCTAAAGTTGCGTGGTTGATTATTATTGCAATAATCATTTGTTATAAATGCATTTACTCTGGCGATAAACCATATGATTACCAATATGTTTTATGTTGTTATCAGTTTATATTACTATTTATTTTGCTTAGATATGTTAGTTTCAATTGTTCAATGTTTATACACATGTACATTTATTTAGTGGCAACTTGCCTTTAAAAGATTTATTTATCATATTGCGGTGATGTCAGGTTTTATATACATGTACATTTTATTTAAGGAGTTTTGGTTTATTGATTATTACACATCGTAAATTATACTATTTTAGGGCCTACTCACAATTTTTTCCCGGATATATAAGAGTGTAAACTTGATTTGTGAAACCTTAAGTCTTTGTGTTTTCCCAATAATAAAAGCAGTGATAAAAAGTGAAATTTCTTTACCGCTCTACTAGCGCCAAAAAATATACTTAAGTCATTATGGTTGAATAATTTGTGTAAATATGAAACAAATTGATATTTCGTAGACAAATTATATGACATGTTCTCTTTCCTATTTCAATTAGAATTTTCTTATTGTCCTCAAAATGATTTTTGTTGTTTTAAAAATAGTATGGTAATTAAATGTACTTTTACTTGTAATTTTGTGTCAGCATACGTTAGTTAATAAGTATTATAATTCGACGAAATAAATATAACTATATCTTAGTATTAGAATTTAATTGCTATAACTGGTTAATTAATGTCATGTGTGTAATTGCACTTACCAGCTTTTACTTATAAGTGTAGTATTATCTAAGATGAATACACTTTTCAATTGAATAAACCTGACAAAATGGTTTGTCGTTTGACTGTTTTTTTGTTTGCTTACCAAGAAGTCGAAATAAGAATGAAGTCGACAGGGAAAGAAACTGAATAAAAAAAAAAAAAAAAAACGATTCGCTCCGAATAGTCCATAACCAACAGCAAGTGGTCCCTTGACAAACCCAAAGC
>LQRL01140797.1:11711-23457 GCA_001703475.1 Hydroides elegans
CATCACTGGTCAAATGTTGAAAAATAGTTGCTCTAAATTGGTCCTTAATTTGGAAAAGAAATCGAATACTTATGTAAAGGGACACATGGTTGTAAACAGTCACGCGCATTTCTAACTTCTCGTGGCAATCGCTAAACGCTAAACGTTAGACGCACAAACGCTAAACGCTAAACCCTAAAACGCTACGCGCACAAACGCTTAACGTTACACGTTAAAGTTTAACGCTAAATGCTAAACAATAATCATCCACATGTGTGAGGGATATATAAATGTTATCATAACCTCTAAAATGCCCTTTAATCAAACGCTAAACGTTAGACGCTAAACGCTAAACGTTAAACGTTATATTCTGTTCTTGCAAAGCCTTAAACGCTAAACGCTAAACGTGAGATAAATCGATAAGTTAGGACCGCGCGCCATTGTACGTGTTTATTGAGGAGCTAAGATCAACAACATTATCAATTATGAAATTCCAAGGAAAAACGTTATTCATTCATTTTATAGGATTTTCCACTGGGAAAAAAAAACATTTTTTTCTTCATTCGGTTCATATTTAATACTTGAGTAGCTGTCGCCCTATTGTTAACATCATATTATTGCGTTTTATTGCTGTCGTTATATTTTTATGATCCATTGAATTTACTCATGAAAAGCCTTATTGTCATATTTATTATATTGATTTCTAAGGGAACCATATTGTTGATTCTTCCGGTGAACTATTTTTAAATATCGTCCAGCTATACGTCTTTGTTTTGTTTTGAATGCTTCAGCTTTCAGGAGTAAATCGATGATTCTATTCTTGTTCACGCGATTCGTTTTTGTTTCAGTTGTAGATGAGCTATTGAGGCATTTGTTGATACCAATGGAATAATTCCACTACATTCTTGGATGATATGATTTTAGAAATATGTTATTTACTAACTTATTAGACAGTAAACATCATCGATGGCGCAGGCGTCAAATGTCGCTCTCCTATAAATATTCCTCATATTTTATTACACATACTTTATCATTTATATAAAATTTTGTTTAGTGCAATTTGCCTCAGCTGTGCTGGAAATCCATATTCATTTTATACATAGGCATTCAAGGAACCCCTAAACCCCTTTATAAAACACATTTAATGTCAACACATAACTATTATTTTTTTTTTCTATTTTCTCAGCTGAATTAGCAGATTAAACCCAGGCTGATATTGTAATCTACATCGGCAAACCTTCATTCCGTTTGATAACACAACAAAAAACTAATGGTTTATTTTTTTTTGTTTATTTACAGCTGAATTCGGCTACGAGCAGAAACGTACCCGCCAAACCTACACGCGCTACCAGACGCTCGAACTCGAGAAGGAATTCCACTACAATCGCTATCTCACTCGCCGCCGCCGAATCGAAATCGCGCACGCACTGGGCCTCACAGAACGCCAAATCAAAATCTGGTTTCAGAACCGCCGCATGAAGTGGAAAAAGGAGAATAATCTATCGAAATTGACTGGGCCCAATGGGGATCTGAATAAGTCACATGACGAACAATTGAGTGACGGAAATACGTCGCCAAAGACTGACGCCTCCAGTACGACAACGTCACCCATCTCAGGACTTTCATCATCGCTTAACACGCATGTGCAACAGCATCATATAGAGGGTCAAGGGTGAAATGCCTTGATTCAAAAATACGCAGGTAGAAGACATCCCTATTTTTAGGACACCATGGTTTTCAATGAAGTAATTTAAATCCGGATGTCGTAAATCATAAAGTGGTATCCTCTAGGTACAGTCATGTGCCGTCACATCATATAGAGGGTCAAGGTTGAATATGACATTGAACCCATTGTACAAATGTAGGGGACGACCCTATTATTTTGGACGTCCCGGTCTATGGATATGTTCCTTCTTACTTGGGGTAACGTCAATATGGAAGTTTTCTACTTATATGTACAAGTAGAAGATGTCCATATATTTCAAGACGCCCGGAAATAAAGAGATGCCCCTGTGAAACAGAACAAACTCAAAATGGAATAAAATGCGCATATTTATTACGGGACGTCCATGGTTAAGGGGGTGTTCCTGTAAAGCTGGATGTTCTTAAAAATAGGGACGTTCTCAACCCGCCTACAGCGCAACTACAAATTTATCTGTGTTAGATTAAATATTTAGATGGTAGTGATGTAACAATATGTTTTGTATGTTCGTTCTTTAAATATATATAATGATAAACTGTCATTCGTTTTTGAGTAAATCATAGTGTTGGCAGATATTATATAGCAACATATTACCAGCTAAAATCTATGTCGAAAATGGCAATATGGCATTTTGCTTATTAATAAATACTTTGTAGCATGGTTTAATTAAGAAGATATGTGTTAAGAAATATTTCGATTTCAAGATATTCTTAGAAACATTGTAATCCGAATCAATAAATGACAATAGGAACACTGAAGCGATCGAGTTTAAATATAGCGCAATCGATTAACCTGACAAAAGCGCCACACAAAAACTAGTTTTTTTTTCTCGAATGAGTAGTATTGTTTACATACTCAAATTAAGATTTGAGTCATTCATTAAGTTTCAAACATCATGAACCTTCAGATTGGTTATGATTTTAATGTGTTTCGTTCGTGTAATTAAAATATCAAGATAGTTTCAAATGCAATAGAAATCATGTTTATTTTGCAATATATTGATTCAGTGAGAAACAGTGGATGTTGATGTAATTTATCAAGGCAAACAGGGTGTCCTAAAACATTCATTCTGAATCTCACTTTTTGTCGAACCCCGATCAACAAAACAAACCGCATTAACGTCACTGAATCAGCGTCGTTATGAACGTCACCGCTACGTGTAGAGTGGGTGGCTTTTGTTGATCAATCGGTTTATCATCCAGTGGTATACCCCAACATTATGCTCACATATTTGTTTTCGTAATTTTCCCAGCAAAACTAGCAAGACTATTTCTCACGTTTTAAACCCAAGACAACCAGTACTTTACTATATGGGTTTCTAAGGTTTAAAACGAATTTTAATATGATTGTTGTTTCCTGGGTTGTAGTTAGAATTATCATTCCCTTTTCCCTTGCTTTTATAGATGCTTATTTATACATGCTTTCGGCAATACCTTTGGCGTAGATTTTAAAGCAACAACTAGTATGTTTAGGCTTTGTCGTGGATATTAACACGATGGAGCCATCGTATTGAGATTAAATGCTAAATATTGGAAAGTATACATATTCCAGTGAAATTCAATTCAATATATTGAATAATATTAAAATGTTGAAATCCTCTGATTTAATCGCTTTACCGCCGTGATGCTATAATTTCTTAAATGCTTGCTATATTAATAATGCTTTAGAATTACTTCTCATTTTCAATATATCTTTTATAAAACAAAACTTCAATAATGCTGAGTCTTGTCATAATAGTATTGTATTTCAATGTGTCGATAAACGTATCTTATCCTGGAACCTGAGTGTATGGCGTAGCAGGCTTGGCATAATATGCCAAACATACAGTGGCGCGCAGGGTTAACTTCTCGATTTCACTAACGTTTAGCGTTTAGCGTTTAACGTTTAAGGGTTTGCAAGATCAGAATATAGCGTTTAACGTTTAGCGTTTAACGTTAAACGTTTAACGATTAGCGTGTCACGTTTAGCGTTTAAGGGTTTAGCGTTTCTGCGTTTAACGTTTAGCGTTAAGCGTCTGTCTCGAGAAGATGGGAGTGCGCGCCACTTATGTTATAAAAATGATTATGTTAATCGACATACCGAAGGATATGTATCGATATGTATCGTGTTAGCTTGAATTTATTTTTATCAAAACTTATTTTATATCATGTATGATGGTATCATTACATAAATACTCGATGACTTTAAGCAGTATGCCAGAGCTTCAGTATTTGACGAAACTTAAAGTGAACACGATGCACATTGAAAATCCAATTTAATCGCAGCAATTAAAGATATCTCAGGGAAAACTGGTATCTCTGCCTTTTTGGGATCAAATAAGTGTATAGCATGCAAATATATGAGTATGTTGAAACCAAAGCAAGTAATTATCATTTTAAAATAATCTAACATCAGGAAATATATGAATATCAAAACAGTACCAGTACAATATGTTTACTATCATAAACATATATTGAATCTCAGGATATAAAGTGTTCAGTGTATTTCAAAAAGTATTTTCCTATATGTAATTCTTGCGTGATTTTGCTTTATATTTATATAGAAACAATTTGCTCAGCATACGACACCCTTTATTCATACGTCGTCGAATATCCTATAAAGACCCGACGAACAAAGTTTTTGTATAGGAGAATATCTTACCCATGAAGCAGAGCGTTTTTCCTAGCCGACTGTGTTTTTCAATGTGATTAGATGGGAAAATCAAAGTCGCTCATGGCGTCGTTGAAATCTTGTCGAAAACACAGATAGATGAGGAAAAATCTAATGATTGAAAGGTCTCCAATGTGGCCAGGTCCTTATTCAATTAGTCGTGTGTGTGTGTGTTTTGAAACATACATGTACAATGTTTTATGATAATGAATACAAATATTATTATATTGTTCTCAATACATCAGCTCAGGGAGAGAGCGCTATCTTTTTAGCAATATATTTTACGCACTTTACTTACAGTATATATTGTAAGATACAATTAAAGGAAGCTTTTTATGATGTTTTGTATAACGCTATCTAATGTATTGCTTCCAAGTGTTATGTACCTTTTGTGCTTGTCAAAAAAAAAAACATTATGCCATGTTGCGTATGTATCGATGAACATAACTTAACAACTAGTTTAAACTTTTTTGATACGTTGATATGCTTACTAAGCAAACCAAAAGTGCTTACAAAATGTTGATTGCTTATATTACACGTATTTGAGCTTCACAAAACAGCGAATTCAATGTGTTTAATTTGCTAATTAATCATGCGAATTTCTAAACAGCAAAATGAGAACAACACGATTTAGCCATTTAAAATGAAAATGTTTCACACGAGTATATGTAAGTTATAATCGATAGCAAGTATTTGATTTCTAAGTTTAACCTTGCATTTTTTTTGAAGATTTTGAAATATTTCTGTAAAAAAGTGGCAAATCGTGTAAAACAAATGTCTGATAAATATGATATATTGTAAAAATGATAAGAAAATAATATAAAATGCTTCACGTACATGGTAAATGTTCTGCAACTGATCTAGATGAATAGGCAATATGTTTGTACATAATTTTACATTTTTGTTCTTAATGTCGTATTGTTTCTCTTTTGTCGAAACGGCTATATTTCAAGTGACTTACAACAATAATAAAATTACACATTTTTAATTGAATTGATGTTTCATTTTCATGTTTTAATGTTTCTTGTTTGCCATCCCTACTAAACTATTTATCCTTATTATATCGACTACTTGATGTATCGAGATAATCTTATTACAACCTCTCTTTCAAAAGACATTAACTGATAGTTGAGATGATTTCAAAGCATATTTCAAAACTGAGAGTATATACGCGGTTAGAACGTTTTATGTTACTAACATAATGGTTAACACTTATTTCCATACTCGAATTTAACTCAGGTTTAGCTTGCATAGCTTTCGAAATATGTTCCTTCTTAGAATTCACAAAAACAAATCATTGAAAAGAACTGACATATGCAAAGTTGTTCCTTTCGTTCTTCATTAGTCCAGCAGACCTTTAAGGTGACCTCAAAGCTGTTATCATAACGAACAAAAGTGATCATAAAAATTACAAGCATAATGATATTTTCGTCTGACCAAAACCAAAGGGAAAGACACAGACCCTGCGTTTACAAAAGCCGCCCTTTCACACATCCTTATTACAATTTTGCGACCCTTTTCAAAACATCTTTTGTTGCGATTCCACTCTAATATCGCTCAACATAAAGAAGTCACGCACGAAAATAGGCGTAATCAATATTTATAACTTCGTAATGGCTATATAATTGTAAAGCTAGATAATAGAGACGATTTAATAAAATGTCCCGACTTCAATAAGCCATATGCGTTTATGACCAAAGGACCGCTCTATTCATTTCGTGTTTCAGGATTATGAAAATCAGATGGAAATTGGGATGTTGGTACATGTTAAAGGATTATGGTGTCAATACTTAAAGGTGACCTTAATCAGCTGGTCAAATCATGAAATACATATATATTTATAAATGCACATATATTTCTAGTATTCTTAATAATTCTATGACAACAAGTAAACAGTTGCAATATAAATTTTAACGGGGGATTCATGGGTCACATATTTCATACTCAGTTCTCAAAATTGTAAAGAATCTGTTTATCATACATGTAATATACTATGAATCCATTGTAAAATGGGCATAATTTTCTTAAAGATATAGTAGAATATATTAGATAATTATAAATTTAAAATTGAAAATTATCAAAAAGCACTCTCCAAATAGGTATATGTCAATGTTATATACTTGTATATTGTGAAATTACATATAACCTATATTCGTTTAATATAGTGTTCCTCAAGTAATAATGGTTAATGATTTTATATAATTGTAACATACATGTAATACCGTTATAACTTGAGTAACTTAAATGAATAGGAAACGAATTTAATAAAGTAAATGACACACTTTCATGCGATATAACAAACGCATATATTTGTCCTTATTTTATAAAAGCATTAACAATTATCATATTACAACTATATAGTTTTGTTAATATTTCTCAAAACTAAAATTAGATATGAATAACTCATCAAAAATATATAATTCTACCACGCAAAAAAAATAAGGTCAGAACTCCATTTTCACACGAGTTCATAATAAGGCGTGTAAAAACGTTTAATATATCAAACGAACAACTGTTTAAGATCTAACATTATGTGTATCATAACCATTATCTAAAACTTAGCCTTATAAGCCATTGTAATATAGGATCGCTTGAAAAAATTATGTGTATATCAATATCAGTCTCCATACATTCTAGATATTGTGTATATAAATATTTACATATTGATTTATCGTATAAAATTTCTATAATTATTAGAAGAATTATACAACATATTCCATACTTTATACGGTCGCCGCCATAACACATAATTGTGAAACAATATAGACGCTTGTAACATTTATGCAAAGTGCCATAAAATTCATGTTCACATTTGAGCCAAATCATTTTATGGTCCTATTTACGGGCAATAAATTCGTGATCTTTGACATCAACTTTGACACATTTAAAGGAAAAATTATTTTAAAGGAAACTTGAAGTGACGTCCTTTATTTTTATTTTTTAGACCGATGTTTGTATATATCGCTTTTGTTTGGGGTGCAGTCTCAATATTTGAAAAATTGGCAATATAAGTTTGTATATGCTATTTTATTATAAGTTATTAAATACATATACTATATACCAACACAATACGCATTACACAATGGAATACACACGCTATAAGAAAAGAAAATCATACTTAATATACTGACTCGGAGTATAACTGAAAACGGGAATTCAAATCGATGTATTTCAAAACCTTTTTCGTGTCTTCATTTTTTCTAAATAGCATTGATATGATTGCTATTAATTTATTACAATAAAACATACGTGGGTAATCATTATGGTTTCGTAACTACAGTTTTCAAAGTACGGATTTATGTGAAAAGTAGGGAGTAAATGATAGTTCAATGCAAAATGGTCTTGCGCATAAGGATATCAACGCTAAACGGAAAAGTATATAGAACAACAGGGGAAAACGTACAACACGTGGTTTAGTAATTTATTCATGAAACTATCTGATTCGTTATGATTAGTTCATATTTGTTCATGGTTTTTATTTGCCAAATGTAGTCATACATACATACATCACCTCATACAATTTAGCAATCTTGAAGACTCATTTCAAGATTTCGCAAGTTCTATATAGGTTGTAGAATTATAGGTTTAAAAGCTGTCGTGAGAATCTACTCATAATTGTGAACTGAAGAACTATTTGAATTTTTTTTTTGCATTTTAAAATGTGTTTATGTATAAAGATAGGTGCAATCAACGTGTTACCATACAATACTTAACATATAACTGTATATAACTATATATGTCCTGACTTGTCATATCTACCTATGTATGCTTATACATGTGTTAGATCAATCGAGAACATTTGTTTCATACACCACAAACTTTTTTAGTTGAGTAGTGTATATAGCGGTTTTTGCGCGTATCAGCTCATTTACATTTGATTAGCATACGCCTTATCGGTGAGCGATTAATTACTTAATCGCTGATCCCGCCGTTCCCGCATGACTGACCGTTGTATACATGCATTTAGTGCCAAAGCATATATGATAATGCGTCAAAGAATAGAAGGGTTATTTCTTGGCGTGGCATTTTATAATTTCAAGTTGAATCAAAGGCCATAAATGCGTGAATTGAGCGATCACATCAGTGATCAGCGATAATAAAATATGTTATGATATAAGATATAAAAGCGCAATATTTGGCAATTGTTTGATTTCGATTTAATATTTGTCTTTCATAGGGTATATTCTATATGCGTTTTGTTTTGTAATTTAATGCACCTGTAAACACATTAGTATTTAAGTTGAATATATTTTACATTTTTTTATTGATCCATCATCATTACAATGTATGCTAGGTTCTTTAAAATACATAAATAACCAGTAATAAAGTTGCGATGCTATTTTTGCAAGGGTTATATGTCCGTCATGTTTTACTAAATTCGTTGTTCAGTAAGGGTTACACTTTACATGTATTCGCTTAGAGGTTAATCGCCATATTGATTTTGTATGATTATTTCTTTTATATTCTTATATATATATGTATTTTATAGATAATCAGTTCGACATAAAATATACGTCGCACATGACCAGTGACTGATTGATCCGGCTCTCCTCATGCAAGTTCGTTTTCATATGTTATACAATGTTTATGACGGGTTCAACTTGAGGATTATATCTCACTATCGAAACATAAAGAAAAACACAATCAAAACGTAAGACCAAGTCGATAGATTTGAGCTAGGCGCTTTGCACCTTCGTTCCATGAATTATTCTGTTAGGCACAAAACTCCATATCCGTTGTGTCATCGTAACTATAAGGCAGTGTCCTTAACAATTATCTAGTAGGTTTTTATCTGTTATTTATATTGTTTACTGTCCCCTTGCCAATTATCACATAGAATAGCTATAGAGTAACCATATTTTAGCCTGCATTTACTAAATCATATGTTTTTATTTACTACTAGATTATTAATTAAGAATGCCCCTTCTTCAAGCACTAGATTAAGTAGTCAAACTTCCTTAAAAATGGAGGCACGTATGGAGACGCAACTACTGACGGAGACTAACGACGGCGAATCTATCAGCACCCGGGGAAGCAGATTCTGATCATATATCCAACCTTACAGTAAGCGCGGTCTAGATATGGTCCAACCTGACCACCAGGACCACAGTAATGGTCAAGACATATTCAGCTGCGTCCAGCCTGACTGTAGCAACGGAGGTTCCGACAACGTATGTGTTCAACACGACCAAAGGCGCGGTCCGGATATGGAACAGCGTGTCCAACATAGTAACAGGGAAGTTCTGGACATATTATATCACGTGCCAGTGAATATGAGACGACGCGTTACAGACTGCGTCGATATTTTCGTCAAACTCACGTGATCTTATTTTGAGTGATGAAATCTTTATAAGAAGAAAAAAAAATCGAAACTGTGAAATATATTCTAATACAATGTTGTATCTAAATATGTGGTATCAAAATGATAAGGTTACTACTTGTCCCTGTTCAACACTGCATGTCGTTTTGATCAATACCGTGGTCATCTTGTTGATCTCATATAAACTTTTACATACCTGGAAACCTGACATGTTAAACATTTTTGGGTTGTGAGAAGCAATGATCGGCTAAATTTGAATCTAGTATGGGGATATGTTTTGTCGCTTTTTTTACCTAAGTAAACTAATAACTTTTGCACACATTGTATTTTTATATAAAGGCACTATTTTAAATTAAACCAAATGATGAGTGAACCATATATTTACTTACAATATTTGTGTAAGTTGATTTTATATATTTGCTTATTTCGGTAACGATTGATTAAAAAAACTACTCTTTTAATGCATAAGTCAAGTTTCTCTGGTGTGCTGTACCTGCTTCTAAGCGACTTACAAGGGTTATTGTACAATATTTCAAACTTTTATAGCACAAACAGCCATTATGTCATATATGTTTGATTAGGCTATTTTAACGTATATAATTTTAGTTTCTTTTGTTTTTCAATTATGCAAATTGTGATCGCAAAATCTAGCATTGCCTTCTGTATTTATTTGATGTCGATTTTTTATCATGATTGCTTGTCCCATTAATTTCAATTGATTATATTTTATGAAATACAAAGGAACACTATTTATTAATTCGAGTACAAAGTTAAATCTTATATAAGTGGCATATACTTTTTATCTGGAAAGACTCGGGTATGGTTTGTTAATAATGTTCAGGACTATTCGTCCGATCGTATTCTGACTGACTAAACGCCATTCACCACTGTCCGACGCACTGAACTCTTTGGTAGCGATATTGGGTCCTGTATATTCTCGTATCTTTGGTGATCCATTTCTTGTTTGGTCTCGTGGACTCGGATTTTTGAATTGTCTCTATCCACCTAATGACATTGACCGCGCTATTTGGTACAACATTTCCTAGAAATACTATATCCTATTCGTAGGTATACTTGCCCTGAGTGTGTAAGTGAAAGCATGATTGTGATTATCTTATTTTTTGTTGTTGTTCTTTTTCATTGTTTTATATATTGTTTATTATAATATACACATAAATGATCCCTTATTCATACTGACACTACACGACATACGAGTACAGGACAAAACATTCGCATCACAATTGTTTTTAGAACATTTTAAATATTGAAATACAAATGATACAATTGATAATATCTAAACATATAAAGTTTATTCTTAGTTATTGATAATTCATTAAATGATTAGAACTGTTTGTGACAAATACACTATTGTTTGACCATTTCAAGGACAATTGTCTTTCCTTAACGTATTTTTTCTGCCACAATACCTAAATATAGTTTTTTTTCAAAAAGGTTTCAATAAAAAAGTATTTTAAGAGGAATTATACTTACTCTGATGCTCAGATAAAAGCGTTTCTATCCCATTTTTGTGTTTGTGGATGCAATGTATATTTCGATATATAAAATGTTATACATGAACTCATAGCGATATATAGTTGCACTCGTAAATATAATGTTATGAGGTAAACGTATGCTACTAATAATGAATTGCAGTGAACTTTACAATTAGGTTATTACATAAATCACTGAAATTGAAAAACAAAGCTTTACTAAGTGAACATATAATGATGTAATTTTATATATGTTATCCAAATGTCATATTATTTCAATTGTTACATAATATAAATCAGGAAATTTGGAAGAAAAATATTATTAATATAAGTACTTTTACGCTAATAATTTACTTTGCAAATTAGTTTTTAGGAATATTTAGAACAAAAACAATTTAGAACTGTGAAATATATAGTATGACAATGAATAAACAAACAAAAAGAATAATATTTTGCATGAATCTCATTTGAATAAACTTTAAAACAACATTTCAAATCGAATTAAGTTTATCTTTTTTACCCCCTGACGCGCGCCCTCTCTCTCTCTCTCTCTCTCTCTCTCTCTCTCTCTCTCTCTCTAGTGCATTTATATAGCACATATTCTAA